>KK502406.1:466157-538005 GCA_000688735.1 Glossina austeni | reverse complement strand
TGACTACTAGGGTTTTTGTTTGACTTTACGGATAGGGGATGTGCTGGTTCAGCTTAATCGCCATCTCTGAAGGATTGGTGAACACCTTTTTTTTTTTAGAAGGACCAGTTAGGAAGGGACCCGCGGCTGCTATGACACGTGAAATAATTCGTCTCTTTGTAGTAATCCGCGAATTGAGAGTTAATAAACGGAACAAGCGCGTGCGAAGAAAAAAAGAAAGAAACGTCGGGCCACCAGGCTGATTTTTTTTCCGCCTACCGCTCTAAAATAAACAAGAAAAATCATTTGTAATCCTCCACAAAATTAAATAGAATAAATACAAGAATTAAAATAAAGTACGAACAATCCAAAGGTCCAATCAATAATAAATTGTCTTGGAAACGGACTCTAGAGTGACTGAGATCTACCCTGCCCCAGAAAACACCGTTACAAATTATTTACTGGACTTTATGAGCAATGAACAAAATGCAATTTTTTACTCCTTTTAAAAAAAGAGATGGTATTTATTGGTGTCTCTTTACATTTTAGCGTATGGTTATCTCAATTCTTTAAAAAATGGTTTTCGATTGTTTGTTGTTTATGCATTAAATTATAACCCTTCAAATCAAAAGTAGTACACCACCAGCGTCCACAAAAATTATATCGAAAGTGCAATCCCTAAATGTAATGGTAGACGGAATATTAAAGACAAATGGAATATTCTAATATTGTTATGAAAATCATATATTTATGTTATATTTTATTAAAGAAACAATCTTGTAAATTTATTTCCACAATTTCTTAATAGACATATTTTTTTCGGAATCCTTTTGCATAACCTTTGCTACAGCCATTTCAAAGTCTTCCTGAGTAACGTGAACACGGCGTTCACGTAACGCATACATACCGGCCTCTGTACAAACTCCCTTTACTTCAGCACCTGACGCTCCCGGCATTAATTCGGCAATTTTACGTAAATTAATACCCCGTGTCAAATTCATTTTACGCGAATGAATTTTGAGAATGTCAAGACGAGCTTCTTCATTTGGTGGCGGAAATTCTATCTTCCGATCAATGCGTCCAGGGCGTAAGAGAGCAGGATCTAAGATATCAATACGATTTGTTGCCATAATAACTTTTATATTTTTAGTAGCCTCAAAACCGTCTAATTGATTCAGTAGTTCTAACATCGTACGCTGAACTTCAGAGTCGCCTCCTGAGCCAGACTCAATACGCGATGAACCAATAGAATCAATTTCATCCATAAATATTATGGAAGGTGCGTGCTCTCGAGCCATCACGAATAATTCGCGCACCATTCGGGAACCTTCGCCGATAAATTTCTGCACGAGTTCTGAGCCAGAAACGCGTATGAAAGTGCATTCAGTATGATGAGCAACAGCACGGGCTAACAAAGTCTTCCCAGTACCGGGCGGGCCATACAATAGTACACCCTTGGGTTGAGCAATACCCAAAGCATCAAATAATTCTGGATGCTTAACCGGTAGCTCAATAACTTCTTTAATTTCCTTGATTTGCTTATCTAGACCACCCACCATTTCATAGGTGGAATCTGGCACCTTTTCGACCATCATGAGAGAAACCAAAGGATCAACTTTATTAGGAAGAATTTTATGCAAAGTATAACTTTCGTTGCGCAACGCTACACGACAATTTGGCGTAACATCGTTGATGTCAATATTTTTATCAATGTCTACCACAAATTTGCCTTCAGGGTGAACTTTCACTAAAACCTTCTTCTTATCCATTGGTTTAACAACTTCGCCTACGTAGCTGCCTTGTTCCTGCAGTAGCTGTAATTCTTCGCGCAGCATACGCACTGTAAAGGAAGCAAAATTGTTGTTGCAATATTATCTTATCCCAATTCTTGTTTTCAAAATTTATTTACCTTTAGCATTCAGTTCATTACGTTGAGCTTCAAGACGTCTTAAATTTTGGCTTTTTTCGGCTAAAATCAATTGGAGCTCTTCAATTTTCTGTATGTAGTATGAACGAAATCCTTCACCCTTACAGGCGCACTCAATATCCATCTAATGGAAAACGAAAGATACAAATTATTTGGCGATTAAAAAATTCTTTAACAAATGCTATTTACTCGATTAGTGACCGTCATTGTTTATAATACAATCAGCTATCAAAATCCTTATATACTCCTTCTCTTTTGTTGAAACTCTTTGCGTAGAATAAAAATTTCCGAAATTTATGCTTTCCCCTTAAAAGTATTTGCAAAGTCAACACACAGTCGTAAATTTTGGTAGCTAAGTAACATAATACAAACCATTAGTAGAACATTGAGCTTCTACGCATTTGTAAATCGATTAATCGACGCAAAAATAAAAAACTCTGTCCTACTACTTTTCAAACATAGTCTCAAAACAAAAGTATTACATTTTTTATTTGATTAAAATACATCGTTTTTAAAAGAATATAAATAAAAATACAATGTAGATAAAATTGACAAAAAAAAAGACCAATCTATTCGATAGTAATTATTTTAACCAGTTCAACTGAGATTTGATTGTTCAGAAAATCTATACGACAAGGATTTGTTGAAAAATCATTTCAGAAAACTATTCAAAAAGACATGCGAAAAGAATTTTGCAGAGGCAACTGGAAATTCTTCATACTGCTAGTAGAATGACCTAAAGTATGTAAGTGAAATCTAAATTCGTGTTCGTAATTACCGATAATATTTTTGCTTTTTTTTTTTTTGGAAAGTAAGGAATTCTCATGGCAAGGCAAGATAAAAGTCCTCGTAGCTTGAGTTAGACAATTTCTTGTTCTTTGATATTAGGAATTGAACCGATTTTGTTATTATTATCAACTTTTTGTGTACTCATATGGAATATTCTTTGTATACTTCGCAAAAATCTGACTTTTATAAGCAATTTCTCCGCATGTTGCTGTGTGTTATTTAAAAGAGCAATATTAACTAGTTTCGTTCCAGGATTTTTTTTAAGGATTTCTCATTTTAATTTGTACGTTACTTTTTCAAATTCTTCTGTTATAATTTCTTGCTCATTTTCACTTGTCATGATACACCGGTAAGTAATTCTTGGAACTAAGTGCGAAAGTAAAAAACGTTTTTTGCAAAATTTAATTATATTCGTTAACATAGTATCCTTCAAGAGCAATATAATCAGGCGAACGCTCGCCAAACATTTATGAAGAACTTCAATAACCTTATTATTTGATTCAAATTTTCGTGTATATAATGAGCCGATTGGGGTAATAACCCAAGTCCCACTATACGTACTAATTTAGATAACAGTCGCAGCTTCGTTTTTCGACTACCAAGATTGATCTTCAGGATATTCTACTTCACTAAGCACACTTGCGGTCCAACTACCTTGTTTAAAATCAACGAACAAACGACAAAATGTTTCCAGCCGAGAAGAGTTGACTTACACCCCTTAAATCAACGTTTAGTTTAAATGTTACTTTTTCTTATAAATTGGACATTTACTCAATATACAGAATTGTGATTTTTCCATTATTATAAAAATAATAAAAGTAGTGGCGCTAAAACCGCTGTAACAAATTATCGAAAAGTTATGTTTGCAGACGTTGCCTGAGCGTTAGCACTTTCTAAAAATAATATGAACTATTTATTGAGAACACATCCATATGTCAAACCCGGGAATTATTAATCGTCATTTTACATGCGAAAACTTATGAAAACAATCCGAGTTTTTATCAGCTTATGTCAAAAATCGTTATCGATGCTTTTTAAGATATCCTTGTTTTAATCGAATTCTCTAATTAGTAAAAAGTCTCTAAACATGTCAACATATTTTTGTATGAATCAATCAGACAATTTTATTTTTTTAGGTGTCAAGAAAATTGTGTAGGCGATCACATTCTTTCGAAAATTCATTTCATTCATTAGAAAAATGAATTATGACTTTTTGCGCACCTATAGCATACCACTAACGCATAATAGCGGCGATAAGCAAACGTCTCAAATGAATCGAAGCTATAATCAACGTGAGGTTGCGAACAGTTATGAAACTTTGATGCCACCTCCTGCACCACCACTACCTACTATAGGTGCATCTGATTACGACCACGGTTCGTATGCATATTATGACGATAGCACCATGATTAACTATGTTGGCCAATCGAATCATGCGGCTGAAGCGTGCTATAAGAATCGGTTTATACCAGCGGGTAAACATGGAATTAGTTATTTACCAGAAATTCACAGCAAACCCGTAAAACGTAAATATAATGCCGGTCCTGGATCAATTGAAAAAATTACGGAAACTACTGCCGATGGGAAGTTGGTATTATTTCAAGGACGTGATGAATCGTATCCGGATGAATTAAATAAGCTGATACACCCTATGTCGTGCGAATTGTGTAATGTTAAAATGAACTCATTGTTAAGCGCCAAAGATCATTATGAATCAAAAATACATGACCGCGGCTTGTCGGCCTGGTTAAAAAAGGTACATCTTTCGTTAATCAACGTAGGGATTTACTAGTTACTTTAATATTTGCAGAATTATGTAGAAAAAGGTCTAGAAGCCCCACCGGTAAAACGTTTCCTCAAACAAGGTACGACCGGTCCAGATGCCTATTATTGCGAGGCTTGTGATCTTAAATTGACCTCCTTGGCTCATGCCAATCAACATTATGCAGGAAAGAAGCATCGCTTGGTTGTTTCTAAATTTGCAAAGCCTTCAGGAGCTGGGTATTATGATTCTGAAGGTAGATGGGTGCGCACTGCTAGCAAGCAGAGTGTTAAAGTCCCAAACGATGGTGGGCGTTATGGTATAGGGGAACAATTTAAAGTTTCCAACTCATCATCAGCTAATAGTAATTCTTCAATAGACGTAAAACCGAATGTAGAAACAAGTAATCAGCCCGATAACTTATTATTTTGCTCCATGTGCAGTGTTAGTGTGACTTCCGCTTTGCAAATGGCAATGCACTTGAACGGCATAAAGCACAAGAAGAAGCTACAGAAGACTGGTGGGGAAAGCACCAAAGTTGCTAATGAAAGTAACACTGATCAACCTGCAACAACTTGTTTCCAATTACAAGAAAATGTTTTATCAACCGTATTACAAGCAGATTCTACCACAACCGATCCCAGTGATTTGTCTATGTATCGTACACCGAGCGGTCAATTTTACTGCAAAGTTTGCAACACGACAATGACAAATGTTCCCTCTCTGCAACAACATTTATCCGGTAAACGCCATTTGAAGGCCCAGGCAGAAGAAAAAGCAAAAGCATCTTTAACTGTAGTAAACGTATATAAAATGTAAATCTTGCGTGAAATAATTATATTTATGACATTGTATATTAACAAAGAAATAGAAATAAATATTTGATTTATGTGAAACAAGAAAGAAATGTTAAAACATGTACGGTTACCATGATAATGAATTATTTCCAAAAATCTCATGCCCCATCATTTAACGTTGAGTACTTTAGCGGAAATAGAAAAGTCGCCTTTAGTTTTTTAAGTCTAAGAGCAAGGTAACATAGATAAGGGAATAGTCCGCACGCCGATTTAAGGTAAAAACAGTGATTAATATCTTTGCTAACTAGTCTACATTTGCGGTACATAACACATCTGACGTTTATTACGAATAATGTAAAACTACATTTATTTTGATTAAACTGTACTTTATTTCGTGTATGTATACTATAGCGACAATCATTTTCATTTTTTGTTTAAACTGTACTTTATATTATGTATGTACACTATAGCCACAATAAATCGCCTAACAGTGTGGAACAGGAGTATAAAAAATCTTGTTTAAAAGTTAAACAAAATTAATCACTTTTATAATTAAATGATTTTATTTAGGGTTTAGAAATTAATGTGGTAAAGGATTTTATTACAGACCCCCTTATCCTTCCATATTTTAAATTAGGCAAGGATTGCTTTATTTCAAAAACGAAAATATTATGAAAACCACTATAAGTTAAAGTTATGGAAATCGTTTGATACATATACAATAATGTCCGAGTTCTTTTTTTTCTTTACAATTCATTTTTGAAGTTAAAAAATATTACTAAACTTAAGCCCCCGTATACCGAAAGTGTTGGGCCGTAAACCTAAATAGCAACTTCCGGAGTAAGGGATAAGTAATCATTTGGCTGAGTAATAATGGAATTTTTACTGTTAGGTCTTATAAGTGTAATCTTTCTTTTTTGATATTTATTTAAAAATTATTATTAAAATATAATTATTAGTTGTTGGAACCGCCCGTTTGTTGCTGGTACACTTCGATGGTATCTCCCTCTTCCATTTCCAATGATGTGGGTGTATCATTTTCGTTTATAGGTTGACCGTCAAAACGAAACCGTACCACTTGCATTGATAAACCCTTATATACATACATTAAATAATTACAAACACTCTTGTAGAAGATATTTGCAATAATTTCACAACTTACCGCTCTGTCACAGTAAGCATTCATTAATTTTCTAAGGGGTGTATGTTTTTTTATTTTGAATTGTACGACAGCATTATCTTGCCCCAAAACCTTCAAATTAATATGCTCTGTTTCATTACCCTAAAATCAAAGACAGAAGAGAAACTCGTGAAATATATATGTTAACGCATAAAAATTATTTAGACATCGGTTTATAGTGCGATGGACCGAGTTTCGAATTAAACCTAATAACTCTAACAATGCAGTGAAAGATTATAAGGAAGCTATGTAGTTAAAAATCCTGAGCTTGGAAAGACTGCATGTTTTACGATTGGTGTATGCTAATGTTTAGGAGTACCACTTAAAAAAATTAGGTTATGTTGTACTCGCATCCATTACTTTATTTAAAACCATCTTTAGACGGCATTGGAAACAGTTTTGCCAAGTAAAATAATTGATAAAATATAAAATTTTATCCAAAAAAAAACAGTTAAATACTTTGGTATATGTTTCCGTATACACAATAAAAAAAAACGCCGCAAATGCGTCGCTGTTGACCGCGCCATGTTGTCGGCGTCATTCACAACTCTTTTCTTTTTCTAACTTATCGAATTCACTTTTCAAACATGCTTCCACCAACCGCGGAAAAGAAAAAATAATTGCACGAATTTTTATCTTAATTTTTCAACAGATTTTCTTACCTTTTTCTCATCAGACATCTTTACGAACGTTTTTAATGAACTTCCCTTAATTAAATTGAAATGAAATTATAAAATATACTATATTATTATAACTTTTGTTAATAAGTCAATATTCCCGTCAGAGAGATACAACACACTTTGCGGAATTATGAGATACTAATGCCTATGTAAAATTTCCCTTTTCGTTAAGCAAAGAAACAAAATATAGTATGACAGCGCCGCTTCATATCAGCCATCTTTTTCATCGCCATTTTCGTTAAGTTTTTTTGCAACTCTGTGCTGAATATTGCGGAATCAGCAGTATGTTGCAAATATTCAAGTCTACGTTTTTTAGATTAAAACCATTTCATATTTTGTAATATTTATAATATTAAACTATTTACTCAAACACCATTAAACTTTAAAAAATATGAGATAGATCGCATTACAACAAATTACGATGACATTTGACAATATCTCGTTGTGATCTAATTATTGGTAACTAAGTGCACGTTGTGAGTCTCCTTTATAAAATTATTAACGGAAAAAATGTACATCCATTTTATTAACAAAATACGTAAACTTCTGAACAATGAATGAGAGGATAGCTTGATTTAATGTAAATCAAATTACAAAGAAAAACTACTATTATTATTATTATTGTTATTATCAATTTAGCCAGACAAAAAAGCCAAAATTCTTAAAGCACTAGCATTTAAGGCTTCCGGCTTTATTAAAAACTCTACCGCACTTGAGATTTGAACCCACGACCATTAAGTCGCTTAAGTGGCCTACTTGGCCACTCAAACGGATTAAAAAAAAAAAGAAAAAAAGACTATATTTTTTAGAATACAGTGAGTTATAGTATTTGTTAACATTATAAATATACTTAATGACAGTATAACTAGGTAGGCTAAAGTGAAATACAAACGTTAGCAAGAAGGAGATTATTTAGCATAAATCAAAGTTTTTAGTATATAAAATCACATTCTATTCAAGCAAAGAAGGCCCCCAGTAAATTGTGAATATTTTATCGTTTTTGGAAAAACATATGGATATATTCCATTTTTTAATTTAGGAATAGCTACAAATATTGAAAAGAACTAAAATATATATATTTTGAAAAGCGGACAAAGCAGAATCGCTTTATGATGATTGGTATGATTGTTTGTCAGTCTGTATGTATGTGGGTTTAATTCAATTTTTGTGTCCCATTGTCGAAAATTAGTGTAGGGACTTGTCCACAAGTTTTTTGTATTTTGAAAGTTGATGGGCTGAGTTACAATACATATTGTCGATAACCATTAAAATGGCAACGCTCTTCAAGTTTCCCTGTTAAGAAAGATAATCTGTTCAGGTTTCCTTGTTAAGAAAAATAATCTATTAATGTTTCTCGGCTAAGCCGAAAAAACAAGAAGTGTGGCAAAGTGCAAACCAATAAGAAGAAAAAACTCTCGGAAATCGATACGAAATCTGTATGGAAATGTGAATGAACTACATTTATTGCAATTTATTAAACAGTAAAGATATTTAATAAAATTCTCAATATTTTAATGAGTTAATTAATTCATAATTTATTTAGGGGGTCGTTGAATTTGACGTACTGGTATTAACTTCCACAGACAAATCATCTTCAGACAAAATCTCCTTATCAATATTTTTCTTCTTGGAATTTTTATGTTGATTGGTATTCTTCCTTTTGAATAAACTCTGACTATGAGCTTTGCGTGTAAAGTTTTCAAATTAATCACTATTAGACATCACTCTTATAAGCCTCACCCCCTTGCGGGACGGGCAACTTTTAGTTTTCGTGCTATTGTATAGGCAAAAAAGTAAAACAACTGACTTACCCAAGAAAGCAAAAGGGATATGGAAAATCAGCAGACTCTGATGCAACCGACAGAGACGGCGAAAAATCTTGTATGTTTAAAAAATTTGGGAAATCCATTTAAATAGCCGCCACCTGATGTCCAAAGTAATTGAGAGCTGTCCAAGTAAGTATTGCCGGATAAAGTAAAGTAAAGTAAATAACAGCAGGTGGTGCTGTGCACCCTGCGGAAAATCACAAAGATGTCGAGACTCTTGTTGATTTTGTTTAATTGCCACACTTATAGATTGAAAGCAAGCTTAGAAATTGTTTTTTGATATGCAAATCAATTTAGTGTTTTTTTTGTTTTTTTTAAAACAGTTTGATTAAAAGTTTAGGCCCTTCGCTATGTGCGTTTTTCAATAGTTTATAAAAGTTTATAAAAAAAATTTTTTTTTTTTTTGAGAAAATTTTTCACTTATTTTCTGCACGGAAAAATAACGTCCTATTTCGTGCAGAGTTGCCAGCGGAAAAAGTCGTCGGTAAATTTCTTTTGGTGGATATGTAAGCCACACTCGTTATTGGCTTCGCCCATTTAATTTCAACAAACAAAAAAAAAAAAATTTAACTTGTGAAAGGTAATCAGTGTATTGTTAAATGTTAATAAATAAGAGGCTGACACAATGAGGAGTCATTTACATTTTCGGGTTGAAAACTCTTACAAAAAAATATACAGAGAAACAAAAACAAAGAAATCAAAGTAAACATAAGGAACAAATTTGTCCGAAATAACAATAAGTTAATATTATATAAAAGTAATTAAGCTTATTTATCGATTAGTGATAAAAGAGACTGGTTAAATATATTTTTATTTATTAATTGATCCATAAATTGAAAACCATCATTGAACCATCTATCACTCTCTATTTAAACAATTTTGTGCATATATTTCAACTTTAAAATAAATGGTCTTTATTGCTTGCTTTTCATTACGAAATAATATATGTCAGCCCCCTGAGTACATATTTACTAAGAAGGAAAAATATTGAAAATGCAAGTGATTGTTACTGGTGTAACATGGTCCAAAACAAATTGAATACTTTTAAATATATATATATATATATATATATATATATATATATATATATACATATATAGTAATGTAATAAGTAAGTTACCGTAGTCTAGTTGTACTAACAAAACAAATTGAATACTTTTAAATATATATATATATATATATATATATATATATATATAGTAATGTAATAAGTAAGTTACCGTAGTCTAGTTGTACTAAGTTCAGAGACACTATAATGTAATCCCTTTTTATTAATTTAATGAATCTTAAAAAATCTGTTTCTTTTATGCCGTTATTTATTTTGCTAATTTCATAAATTAATGGAACACTTACAGTTTTCTAGATTAACTAAGTTAAATACATTAGATAGAGGAAACTTGGAAGAAAATATTTTTAAGATATACCAAAATCTTAATAATAAATAAATAAAGAAATTAAAAAAGAAGAAACAAATAAATCTAATACTTATTTGCTAGCTTACGTGTTCTATTCTTCGATTGTTTTGTTTACATATTTCAATACTTTGCACATGATTTAGGACCAAACATATACATATACGTAAAGGCAAGAGTTATGTGTAGCTTTATTTTTCCTTCTTGATAAATAATTTTCTTAAAATCCTGCTCTTTCCAAAGCTTGTAATTGTTGACCCAAACGTTCCTCTTTCGCTTTGCGTTCAGAGCTAAGTTTTTTTGAGTGTGTATAATTTTGTAAAAATGTTTGGACATCAATTTTGCCATTCAGGAATTGTTCTACATGCCGTTCGCACTCCGTATCGGCTGTAGAAACGGCAATTTGTAATAATTCGCGTATATGTTGTGGTGCGTAGTCATCGGATTTTTTCAAATACTTTTTATTTAATTGATCACACTTTTCTCCTAGATTCTTTAAAGTGTTGACATCGTCACTTAGCTTACGCTTTAATTCTACTAAGTGACCTTCTTTGTTTAAATTTTCACGTGCTATATATTCCAGCTGATTAATCATAGAATCGAGCTCTTCGTTTAATTGTTGCACTACCGACATTTCCTGAATAAAGTCATTAAAAAACTCAGGATCATTGTCTAGCTTTTTCAATTCATCTAACGAGAGAGTAGAAAGATTTGGTAGATTACTAGTAGTTAAAGATGATTCATGAGGTGATGCTTGTTGGCTAAGATAATTGTTAATATTTTGTTGTTGCATTGCGGAAACTGTGTTGTTAGCAGCTCCTACTGTGTTTATATTATCCAACGAGTGGGATATATTAATAGATAGTGGCAATATAAGGTTTGAGCTGCTGACTGTGGTACTGTTTTTAATTACCGACGGCGGAAAACGCTCGAATTCACGTATAACAACCTGCACAACACGGCCTAAATCCGAATGTGGCGAATACTAGGAAGAAAAAATAGTTACCGATGTCGTAAAATTATTTCCATTTATCACAAGGCGAGCTAGCGAGACGTTTCGTACATGACCAATGAGGCGACCTTCTCGCTTATTAAGAATAGATCGTGGTTGTTAAGATGTACCTACTTACGTTTAACAGCCCGGGAGCTTTCTCCACTTCTCCTGTCAAAGGATTTACCCAACAATGTCTCACTCTTGGAGATAGTATTAATTTTGGACGTTCATTGGGGAAGTTGACTGTCAATAATACTGTCAATATAAAATTACGCGCAGCCGATTCAAAATGCACGCAATATTCCTCCAGTTCAACAATCTCAACCACACTTTTCAGAAAAAAAAAAATTGGAAATAATTTTATTGTACTGACGATTCCTGTACACATTTTATACTCACTTGTCATTAAATACTTTAAGTGTATCAATTTGATGACGGCGATAGTCCAAATTATTGAATTGTGCACGCGTTAGCATGTTGATTAGGAGAGTTTTTTATTATGTAATTTATTTACCTGCACAAAGATGACATTATTGTAGACTAAAGATGTGCTTCCTTTTACTATAAACTCCTTCTTTGTGCAGCTTAACAAAAAAAAAAAAAACCTGGAGTATCTATATAAAAATATATTTCTTGTTGCTTCGATGCAAATAAAATAATATTGATAATGTTGATGATTACAAAAAATAGGGTTTCATAAAAAATATTACTACTGCGATATTCAATTTCTAAAATAAACACTTATTTGAGATGAAAACTTAAACAGCCCTGCTTTACAATTTTTTTTAATAAAATCGATGCTGCGTAAGTAGAAAGTGAAACAGCTGTTGTTTACATTTTAATTTAGTCCAGTTATATAAGTTAATATAAATTACGATTGCAAAATGTCTCTGTTTCAAATGAAATGGTTAAGACGTATCGTGCGACGTAATACAAATCCAATACCTGAAATCCAAGCAGCTCTGTGGAAACGGCGTTTAAGTATTGCTTATGCCTTGCTTGCGTGGAATGCTGTTGGCTTTGTGTGTTATATGATTTACACTGGACGTGGCGATTGGGCTCATTATCACGGTCTGAAAACAGACCAAGAGAAACAAGAATCGCAGGCTGTGCAATTCAGTAAATATTTAAATGTAGAGAAGGGAAAAATTATACGTTTTTCAGGGTTTCAAAAAAGAGAAGAGTTGGAGTTTGTTAATGAAAGAAGTGCAAAGTAAATAGAGAATGATACATAAAATGTTTTAATAACATTTTTCGCCTTTCAAGTAATAAAGAGTTTTATGTATGTAAACAAGACTAGTCGACAGCTTTTTTTTGTATTCGTTTATATTAAAGTGGCGACTATCTGCAAAGTTTTTGAAATTGCTTTAACAACTACGTAGAAAAAAGGATGGAATTAGTGCGAGAACAATATATGCTTCGTCGAAATTTTTGGATTTGGATATGCGAATAGCCAGACCAAAAAGTGGTGATGAAAAGAACAATTTATTTAATAAAAACCATGTAAAGTGTGGGTTTTTCGTAGGTTTCCGTTTTGTTTGCATTACATCGAACAAAGGTTGTCAATCTCAACGAAGACGAGAGAAAATCAATCTCTCCTTTCAAAGTTTCTAAACGAGATTTTTGCATTTCCCTAATATATATATACATAAATATACAAAATTTCTGGAAGATGTTAAAAAAAGTCATTTTCTGTTAAAAGTTTTTGGTTTGAAATTTTGTGTTTTCCTCAAGAGCTGCAAAAAGACTTCGTATTAAATGAATCTACTGGAAAGTTCAGCCTAATGTTTTACATATTGATTTCTAATATATTAACAGATGCCTTTGAAAAACCTTGATGATCATTTCAAAGCATATCCAAACAAAAATATGTTGCTAAACCGTTAGAAATTCTATTATAATCAATCGATTTGAAGGGTTTAAACGTCTTCCACCAAGAAATTAAAAGTTTGAGCGAAGTTTTTGTAATTGGTTGTAAATTTACATTTTTTCTTACAGTTTTCTCAGTTATTTCTCAGTACGTAAAGTGCAAATCTTCGGAGGGCAGAAAGGATAGCATCTTCGAGGAAACAGAATGGGGAAGGATATTGCAACATGGCAACGCATTTTTATGACTATATTTTGAAGACTAACTGTAAAAATTAAAAAAATATATACTCTAAGGAAAAAACACCTTTATAAGATTCCTCAAAACTTGAAACCCGTTTTTCTCGCAACATGATTTTTCAAAACGGCAAGCAACATAACTTCACAAATTTTTATGGTTTTTCTCTCGAATGATTTATGATGTTTTTAAAATAATATTCTAAAGAGAAAAACATACCGTATCAACATTTTTTATTAATAAAAGATTGCCTTTTTGGTGGGAAATTTAACTTTTTCATTCAAGTACTACCCAATCACACCAAACTTAATTTAAAAAAATCCTACTAATTTTAGAATATCTCACGTATTTCTCTAGCGACCGATATGTAAGTTAAGCGCTTTTTTATATTTGAAAATTGTACCCCATGCACTGCTTACTTCAGAGATCCTTCAATTAAATAAGCCTCGCGAGAATGGCTTCGGTATTGCCATTTCTCAATATTTTTCAAAAATGTTTTTTTTTTTAGTACTTACGTGTATGTTTAATAGCTTCCTCGATTTTGTTATTCTATTGCCCTTCCCTCATTCCAAAAAAATTGCCAAAATACGTTTTTTTAAGCTGTTACAATGTCTTCCTTGGCTTCTCCCTTTAAAAGAGCAAGATGCTGAAACACACTCTCTTAGTTGTTTCTCTGAGCTATTAAGAAACAAGCTTTAGTAATGAAAAAACCACCCAACAAACCATAAATGCGAGCTGAATTGCAACGTAATTTAAATCAAACTAAATAAATAAAGAAAAAGGAAATATAAGGGAATTTAATTCATAAAATTTCCTAAATAAATTTATGGTAATTGTTTACTCAAATAGATATGTACATGATAAATCCGTGAGAAATAACTTGGTTTTATTAAATGTCTATATCAAGATGTCAACATATATACCAAAAGAAAGAAAAATATCTGTTGGATAAATCACCCGGGTGTATGCTTAGTTTATTCTTTGATTAGATAGCTGAATCAAATCAATTACTCTGTTACAACATGCATATGTGATGTGGCTTTGTAAAGCCTTAGTGTGTTGAAGATAATACGCTTCAAATTTAAATTAATTAAGAGGAAATTCTTATGAAATTTGGCACAAACCTGGATAAATCATTTACAGTTGGGTTTTAATGTATAGCACATGTACATTCATTACATTTGCTTCTCGTTTTACATTTTATCTACGGTATGGATGTGACATAATTCATTTCATTTAATTACTTACACATATGAAGGAACAAGAAAACAACAACACAACCATAAGCAGAAGATTTTTTTCTTTGTTAATGATTCTTCATATCACTTTATAATTTCGCAGACAAGTGCTGTTGTTGGTACTATTTATGTGTCTATTAAAATCAGAGGAAAATTAAGTCTGTGGATTCTATTCTCGCCCATTTTTAATTAAAAAATTGAATATGAAAATATTTGCAAATAAGTATTCGATGATAGCTGTGCAAACGATATAAGTAAATAATATTACATTCACCACCAAAACTTTTTAATTCTGCAAACTACATGTTATCTATGTTAGTGTATGGGTGCTTTTGTGTTCATTTTTATTGATCCGAAATTTACAAGCTATTTTGAAAGTGTAAAAAAGTTTTAAGACTAAAAGTCTATAAATTTTGTTTATTCTTATGTATACTTTTAAATACTAAAAAGGTCAAAAAAGAAGCAGCATTGTGTTAAATAGAGTCAGCACGTAATGACAACCTATATCGAATTGGTCGGTTTATTAATAATATTGATGTTGCCTTTCCTGTACGAGACCAGTCATATATTTCGTTATTATTTTAAATTTTTAATCTATTATGGCATCGTATCGTTTAATTCGATTATCTTAATACCGGCGTTTCTCTTTCGGCCTTGTGATGTACGCAATTTACTGTAAGTATTCTTTTTAGTAAAAAAATCAATACTTAACTAATTTTATAGTTTTGAACTTTTTTTAAGATCATCTGAAATGTTTTCTAAGGGTTTTTTGGTAATAAGCAAATAACGCATTAATTCAGTAGAGTGAAAAAGAAGAGTGTGGTTTTTAATTCATAAGGAGTAAATAACTAAAAAAATGTGGAAAAGAGAGACAGATGTTGTGACAATTACCTACGTAGGCCATTATTTTCTTGTTAAACAGCAACAGAACTTGTACGAAAAAATTGTTACATTATATTGCCTATTTTGAGGAGTGGCTTGTGACATTTTGTTGGTTCTTCTAGTCTTTGATTTTTTATATTAGCAAAAAATGATACCAAGGCCAATATATTTATATATGTACAAAAAAGAAAAAATGGACGTGTTTGCGACCTTAAATTTCAGCCAAAAATCATCATTAATATCTTTTAAGATCGTTTATGGCTGTTTAGACCATAGGAAAAAAAAGGAAGATATAATTCTCTAGGAGTTTTGCAAACAAAAGCTCATTAATTTAGTTTTTTAAGCATTCTTAACGTTGTATTTTTTCTTACACATTTATCATTTTTCTACTACTCTCCAAGCGTCCGGCTTAATCTTTTGAGCAAATCTGAGAGATCTCTTTTTTCTTGTAAAGTACTCGTTATGGGGCAGAATTTCCAGCTTGTTTGAGTTTATTTTATTAGTTCACGCGTGTTGTTTAAAAGAATAACACCTGCTTTCCAAACTTGACTTGTGAGAACCGTCCAAGGGACACATCTCTTTAGGTGTATTTATTGAATTAATTATGAATATAGTTTCGTTTGCTCATTTTAATCAATGTGATCAAATTTGATTGGTGCATGCACGTTTTTAAAAAAATGCATATTGTGTCTGCTGTCAGAATTGTATGCTTTGCATTACAGAACATTTAGAAATCGTATTATAAAGTTGTTGATGCTATGGGGGGATAGAGAACACAAGAGATTGGTTTAAAAAAGAACTGATGTGACACTGCCGCCATTGTTAGCTAAGAGCTAAGAACTATTTTGAAACATTTATGGAAACATGATGTTACTTGATTTTCGCTAGGAAATTGGGAATTTTTGCTACAAAGTTAGGTGTAGATAGAACATGTTCCTTCTTTCATGCATGAAGTAAAAGAAATCTTTGTTCGAATTACCTTCGCAATTTAATTATTCCAAAAGAATTATAACAGCAATTTGGTATAATAACTGGTCCGTTACACTAATTATTTTATAACGCTTAGAAAATTTTCGAATTTTTCGCTTACAACGTTATAAGACAGTGCTCTTTCAACGTTCAAATTGGAGAATAGGAAGGAAACCACATTAATACTTTAATTTACGTCGTATTTTTTCAAAATGCATTATCCTTTCGTTGTAGTTTCACAAGCTATATAAGTCATGTTGTTAACGACATTTCAATAATTAAGTTGTGAAGGCTTTGTATTCGCGGAAATTCCCTTAGTTAGGTTCTCCGCTTCCTTCCCGCTTGGGAAACGGATGTATTTCAAATATTAATTTATTATTTTTTTGTAGAACCAAGAGAAATCTGAACACCTTTTAAGACAACTGGAGATGTTCACTTTTTACTATTAAATCTTACGCTAATATTTACTATATGTCAAAATCTTTCAGTTGGGCCAGTACATTTTGCCATCGTATATCTACACTTATTGGTTTAAGATGGGAATTACGTGGTAAAGAACACTTGGAGAAAGACCAGGCGTGTATTATTGTAGCCAACCATCAATCCTCATTGGATATATTGGGTAAGACGTTCTGCTGCTGTTACATGCGAATAATATTGTTTTAAAACATTGAACTTTATAAATTCTAGGGATGTTCGATATGTGGCATATTATGAACAAATGTACTGTGGTAGCTAAACGTGAATTGTTTTACGCGTGGCCTTTTGGTTTGGCCGCATGGTTGGCTGGTCTGATTTTCATTGATCGTGTTCGGGGTGAAAAAGCTCGCGCTACTTTGAATGCAGTGAATCATAAAATTAAAAATCAAAAAATTAAGCTGTGGGTATTTCCAGAAGGTACGCGTCGCAATACAGGTGAGCTGCATCCATTTAAAAAGGGCGCCTTTCATATGGCCATTGATGAGCAGATACCCATACTACCGGTTGTATTTAGTTCATATTGTACATTCTTAAACGATAAAAAGAAGATACTAAATGCTGGCAACATCATTGTGACCGCATTGCCGCCGATAGCTACTGAGGGCTTAACTAAAGATGACTTGGATGGATTGATGGAACGAGTACACTGGGTTATGAGTGATACGTTCAAACAGTCATCGACAGAAATTCTACAACGTTATGCTACGCATTCCTTAAACAATAAGTGTCAAACAAGCAACAATAGTAATACACCGAAGTTATCGCCGGTGCGAACACCGACAACCGGTGTTGGTGATGATTTCATAAAGCACACAGATACCGTAGCAGGTACGACAACAGTATTTGATAAAAATGATTATCAAGATGTGATGGGTATAAAAAAATCAACTACTTTGATACACTGAACGTAACTAAACTAATAAACAAAGATACTCTGGCATGTACTACAACAGTATTTGATGAAAATGATTTTCAAGATGTGATGGTTGGAACAAGATCACCCACTTTGATACACTGAGCGTAACTAAACCAATATATATTAAATTTAGATGACGAAACTTTATATACCAAAAAAGAAAAGAAAAATTAGAGACCCTAAGGCAATTTATATCGAGTAACCGTAACATTTTAAGCTCATTCGGTATTTTATTTTAAATTTTCAACTTTAATTCTTAAGTAAATATTTATGTAATAGTGAAGATGAAGACGAAACCCGAATAAGCGTAATAATTAAGGAGTATAGTAGTTGGGGCAATTGAATAAATTTTTAATGTGTCATAGGAAAAACACGTAATGAACGGGAATCTCAAAAAAGGATAGGGAATTTTTTATTATTAGGACGAAAATCTGCGATAAAGGCCTGTACATGTTTTAAGTCGTTGATTTTTTTTTTATTTCAGCAACTATTATAACTAAATATACACAAAATGTATTTCAATCGAGGAATTTTCAGCAATGTCGCCTCTGTAAAACCTTTTTCACTAAGGGGCTATTGATTTGTTGAACATAAGTCCGAGATTCATAAAAAAAAAGTAGAAAGTTCGGTGTGCATTTCGATAATTTTGTAACATGGGCTGTTTCTAAATAATTCCGTGGTTAGCTCAAAAGTATTACTTTTTTCTTTTTATTAAAATGTCGAAGGTCCCCAATAACAGGTGTCATAAATTATTCGCAAATCTGAAAAAAGTGCATAAAGTTTGCATTTTCTGCCTATGCTTTTTTATATTACTTTGATTTGGGATAAAATTTAAATTTTCATATTTAAAAAGCAGTTATAACCTGGTTTCGTTTTTAAATTATGGCTCATATATCAGTATTAACATTTTCCATAAGCTTTTGACAACACGTTAAAATCTAACAACATACTCCTATATTCTCACTTTCTTTCGTATTGTGTAATAGCATGAGCAATGTATATTGTAATCTCGCACTATTTCTGTGTACGATATATTAGTTTTCATTTTAAAACTACAGTGCGAACGAACACTTTAGCATTAAAAAGCATTTAATTATACTATATTTCTAATACATTCGTTAAAATGTAAGAATTTTATTCCAGATAATTAAAAAAAAAAAATAGCAATTCATTGAGAATTCATACGCTTGATTAGCAAAATTACAAATGAATTCTATAAAAAAAGACACAGCGAACGACGATATAGCAAAACGACGTACAGAAAAAAGAAAGATAAAATAATTTATTGTACATTCGCGATGCAAAGAAAAGAGTATTAAAAATAAAGACTATGATTTCAATTCCTTAATCGATTCCTCTTTTACTGCTCAAGACCTAAAAATACCTGCATAGAAGTTTCCAATAGGACTGAGAACGATAAATTAAAATGTGGAGCATCCACCATACTAAGGTTTAGATAAGCGGGACGACATTGGCAATGCTTTAACACCAATTAAAACTTACTCTCTCAATCGAATATCGAGTTAATACAACCTTTTATGTTTTTCCCAAATAGACATTAAATTTTAAATTCCAATTTAATCTTAGATTGTAGCATGTGAAGGTTTATTTGCCAAGTCTTTTTAACTTAGAATTCATACGATTTGATATATAAATGATATAAAAAAATAAAAATAAAGACCTTCATTGTCGTCCAAACTATATATATGTAATTTTCGTATTTTCAACAAATTTTTTCGCTTTGCCGCGATCTTCTTTTTATAGGTGAAACGTCAAAGTACGAAAATCTTAGTAAATAATTTAAAAATACAAAATGGAATACAAAAATATTAATAAGAAAGAAAAGATTTAGGGGAGACGTCCTGGCCCTGGAGCAGTTGTATTGGCATTAAATTCATTAATGCTAGGCAAATGTCGACCACGTCCGAAACTATGTATCGAACTACCAGCGTCGTTATCTTGATCCCTGCTGCGATTGGAAGTAACAATGAACCATGAATCGTCCGGTTGAGGCGGCTGAGGGCGAAGTGAGCGGGTTGCCCATGGATTTAATTCAGGTCTTATGTCTTCAGTCAAAACAGAATAATACTCTTCTTCGCAATCTCTTCTAGACATGGACGATCTAGATCTTTGACCAGCTGGCGTGGGGATTTTTTTGCGACACCCTAAGGCTGGGAAATTATTTTTGTACGAAGTTTTGGTGTCGCTAGAAGAGGAAACTGTAGTTTCGTTGTCATCATAGTAAAGTTCTGAATCTGCTACGACTTTGTAGGAATAGTTGCTGCTAGTCGCTAAAGAAACTAAAGAATTTGTATTAGAACAGTTTGCTGGAGCCGGAGTTATAATGGCTTCTAGATTGGTATTTTGTGGTATATGACGCCCCGCTATTAGCGGGACAGCTATATCGCGACACATGTAATCGGAAAACATATAACCCCATCTTGTAACTATAGATTGAGTACAATATTTGCTTCTGTCTTTATCCTCATGGAACTACAATTTTGAAAGAACAAGTTTATTTTATTTAGTCAGCTATTTGCCGACAGCTTGTATATACACACCTGGCAAGCAATCCCACTTTGATATTCAAAGCAATCCCTTTCGAACTGGGCATCCGTTATGTGAAAACTCTTTGGTTTCTCTAGTTCCCCTTGCTCACATGTCGATTCTTTCATGACATAAAATAAATATTGTATAGGGTAGATATTTAAAGTTATGTTACTGGCGCGTATATCAGATTTTAAAAAGTCTAAAACCGAAACCACGATGTGTATATTCTCACGTGCGGTGTATAAAGGGGGATACTCATCAGTAGCACCTAAAAATTTCAGCACTTCATTATAAATTGTGCCCAAATTTTCGTCACCCATCGCGTTCGGAGGCAACGGCAAATTATGGGTTGTTTCCGAATGATGCTGAGCTTCATATTGATGACCATAGACATTAGTACCTAAGTAACATAAAAGTTTAACATACACCCAAAAGAATAGGAAATTAATTTTCATATAAACCTGGATTTATCAACGTATGGAATATACGACTAACTCCTTGCTTTAAAGAATATTCACAAACTGACAGTTCAGCGGGTATATAAACGTTGCCCTTTATG
The DNA here is from genome assembly GCA_000688735.1 of Glossina austeni. Lineage (NCBI taxonomy): Eukaryota > Metazoa > Arthropoda > Insecta > Diptera > Glossinidae > Glossina > Glossina austeni. The sequence continues at coordinate 516,961 of KK502406.1, read as the reverse complement.
GTTTTGGTGAAGTAATTAACCGTAATAAAAAAATAGGCTTTATGCTCTAGTTCTATTAAAACATATTAAACAGTTCATACAACTCAGCTACAGTCTATATTTTGATAAACTTACCGCCATCTTTTCCGCTATTCCTAACGGTTTGCTCAATTATACGTTTAATTTGCTTCTCTTTCTGTTCTAGCTCGAATTTGTGTCTATCCATTTGAGATATCGACGTACCGACGCAGGTCAATTTATCACCGCCTTTTCGCATTTTTACCTTTTCCTCTTTAGCCTTTTCATTGTAAGGGCTCCTTTCTTCCATATTCATATTTGCCCAGATTTTGCCCGCTTCGGCAGTTGCGTCACGCAAACTTATTTGTTTTCCATATTTGGCTTTCCACTCAAACGTGAATATCATGAATCCATTGGTGCACGGTTTTTTCGGAGCCATTTTGTTTTAGAAAAGCGAAAGTACAAGAGACGTAAATTTTTTTAAGAGCTTTTCACACTCTAATGAATTTTAGATGAAAACTAAAATAATAAACAGAATTTATTGTTTTTATTATTTATTCGTTATTACTATTTATTCATTTGAAGTTAACCTTGAAAACGTTTCTTTCTTTGGACTCCCACACATGCAGAAAAGTCTTCACGGCTCTAGAGATTTCCGTGTTGTATATTCATTTATAAGTCAGAGTTGCCGAATTGCGCACAAAAATCTACTACGAAAAATTAAAAAGTATTTGTACGCTCAGAGTGACAACAACAGGCGTAATCAAGCCTACATATTTCAAGTCTTCGCTTTACTTAATTTTTTTTTTTTTTTATTTACTTTGTGTCTGGAGTTAGGGAGGCTGACGAAATAAAGCTGCTCATACCAAGAAATTGTTCAACAATTTTTATGAGTCTGACTGGGAGTTAACAAATCGCATGGTTTTGTGTGTATGCAAGAATATAAAAAAAGAAAAAATAGATAGAAGAATAAATAAAAAGGACTTATAGTCGTTATTGGAAAGTTATTTATTTAATTATGTATTTCATATCACTTTATATTACTATTTTTTGCTTTATACATGATTTCCAAAATATGAGAGAGACAATAAAGACGGTTTATTAATTGGTCTAAAATACGCAATATGAGCTGCGGTTTTATTGTGTGTATTGCTTTCCTTATGTACACGTTTTGTTCCCAGTCCTAAAACAACGAGGTTTCGTTGTGTTCAGCCTGAGCTGAGCAGACAAAATGAAACGTTATTCTTATTTTCGGGCCGGGACTTCAGTTTTGCCGACTTTTTGCAAAACTTTATGGAAATTGAGAAATCATATGGTTTTGCATATATATGTACAAGTAAAACAAAAAAACAACGCACAAGACTACACTAATGTATATTTTCTTTTAACTATATGATGTGCAATTTTGATTTATACCATTATTTGTAAGAAGTGAAAAACAAGCAATAAAGACAATTTATTTCAAAGTTGAAATATTTTCATCAAATTGTTTTATTAGAGAGTAATAAATTGCAGTTTACAATAGATCAATGGTAGCACTGTTGCTCAGTGCGTTTTCATTTTTGGGAATTTTTAGCCTGAAAACGAAAACGATGCCTGCTTGTGTCGTCCTTTATGTGTTGAAGTGCTGTTGTGTTTTGCTCAACCGTAAAGTAAAAAACAGTCATTTTGGTCAGTGATTAGCACATGGTTGGACTAGCAAAATATAAAATTATCAATATAGAAAATTGCGATACCAAAATTAATTTGAAAACAAATAATCTTTTTGAAATTGATTAGTAAAAAAAAGAAATTAAGGAATCAATTCTGTATTTCTTTTTTATAATTATAAACGTAAGCGCTTGTAATAACAAATAAATAATTTTAGCGTTATTAGGAGTCTGCGATGCAAGTTATACTTTTTTTGGATATGGACATCAGAGCTTAACACGTTCGTAGGCGTGAATGCTATAGCATTCATTTTCATAGTGATGCAAAATGACGTGAATGCTACAGCATTCAAATTTTAAAGCCAATTTTTGTTGATTTAATTTCATGTAACCTTAAGTTTTTGTAATTGGTATACATTTCTCCGTGTATTTACAAATTTCCTTAAGCCGGCACATTGAGTAAACTAGAAGTGTAATATTTGACGTGAATGCTATAGCATCTATATTTCGTAGAATTCTCAGAGAGAGCTGACTGTATCATTGCACATTTTTTTCTGAAAATTTCCCTTACTTTCAACAATGTGCATTGTAAATGCTTAGACATTTCATTATCTGCTTCAGTTAGACATTTGAGATTAAAGTGAAAACATCAGTTTTTTGAATTATCGTATAACTTTTTTGAAAAATGAATTCACGTAAGAAGCCTACGGGAATTTTGAGATTATTTGATGATTCTGATTCTATAGGTATAGATATAGGTAAGTGTATTACGGAAATAATTGGAAATGAAATCACTAAATTTATGGAGGCTTTTGTGATAGTATATGGACAATTCAGCGAAAACTCAAGCGAATGTAGCCCTAATATGTTTTCGTCAAACAATATGGATTTATCAACATCATCGTCTTCTGATTCAGAAGATTCTAACCGCATAAATATTTCAAATGGGATAGATGAGACGACTACCTTGTGGAATGAAGATACTGTAGAAATACAAGGCTTTCATATTGATTGGTCTTCAATGGGTATAGCTGATGATCAAAAAATTGTAAAAAATTGTATTCTATGAATCAATGCTATAACATTCACGCCATCCTAATTGAAAAATATGATCTATATTGTCGTGGATGCTATACCATTCATTTCATATAACAGTTAAAATACGATGTTCTGACTATTCTTATAATATATGTATAATCAGATTTTGGATATTACAACTAGTTTCAAAAATAATTGCCTGTCTATTTTTGCAGCTCCCTCAAATTTTTAATATCCGCGAACGTGTTAAGGTTTACAAAATGATATTTGTATTTTGTTGAATTCAACGTTGGTTCAGATATTGGTTTGCTAATCTTTATCATCGCAATCTGTTTCATTTTATTACTCCGCCGAAAACCCCCTCTTATTAATTGTTTCATAACTTGGAAATTGCTCTTTAATATAATGTAATGTAAACAGTTAGGGAAATAAAATATTAAGTTGACTAATATACCGCCTTTATTATCTTTTTCACATTTTAGAAACTAGTTGGTATAGTATAAATTAAAATTAAATACAATACAAAAAAGAATCAAAATAATATAATATGAAATATAAAAATTAGATAAACACCTTATTTATTTATTTTCATTTTTTCTACAATTATTTTTTAGGCCCCACACTTGTGGTACACGATATATTAATTAGTGCGGTCGTATGTAACACGCAGAAGGGTTTAAGATGGACCCGCCTATTATTATACCGATCGATTCAGAATCATAAACTGAATTGCTCTAAGCCTGTCTGTTCGCCTGATGTCTGTCCATGTAAATTTGTGTTTAAGCTGCAGGTCGCAAGGTTGTTTTCGCCCAAGGACGAGGGCTATTGAAAATGGTTGGGATCTGTCCTCTTTTTCGAACACGCCCCATATAACGCTTTATTCTGAAAAGTGGTTATATGGAAAAAAATTGCAATTTTCAAAATTTCTCGGCAAAAGTGGCTAAGTAGTAGTACTTCGGCATTCTAAATTGGTATGAAAATTTTGGACCGGCTGGGGCAATTTTTAAAACCCCTGTCGTACAGCGAAAACTGAAGTTAATACCATGAAGTTCATAATAGTAATTTAAAATAGAAAAATTAACTGTGCTATACTTGGACCATCTCAGCCTATTTTCTGGATCCTATCCTAATAACGTTTTTCAGGAAAATTGATCCTTTGTAGAGCAGAGAAGTCTAAGTTTTAATATGTGGTAATGGAAATTGACCCATAATATTATAGTAATTTCATACCAAAATGAAATCGACAAAATTTGGACGATCTACGCTTCTTTTTGGGATTTGCTCTATGTAAGAATTAAACTTGTACTGCATTAGGTTGCGTTTTGGGCCCGCTTCCCCAGAAATACGTACATGAAAAATATGCCTTTATATACAAGCAAGATATAATTTTTGTGTTCTGTAATAAAAATAAGAATTGTGTTAGACAATATGCTGTAGGGTATTTAATGATCGACCTTGCCCGACTAAATGTTCTTACTTGTTGTTTTATTTGTTAGTTTACATACAAAACAATATGATTTGCCAAATTCTACATAGGGTCGTAAACAGTTGACAAATTTTTCGGGATGCACGTCTTTATTATGTTGACTTACATCGCAATTGATATAACTGATAAGTTACGTTTTGCAATGGATCAATCAATTGCTAAAGAAGTTTAAAAGTAATTTTAGTTCAAGATAGAAGATACATATTGCAGTAGCACACATATTATCTATATAAGGCCCGTTATGATATTAAAATTTTTAATCATGGTTTCTGGGATATTCGCCGGTTCACTCAGATTAACACTTTTTGAACCATTTAAGTAACAAGAAATATTGCAATATCCTTAAAGCAAAACAAAGTTTGTCCGATTTTACTTTCATCTTCTTTATTCAAGGCAATATTGTCTTCTAAACACTTGGGTCTTGAAGTCTACTTTAAAAATTCATTTTAAATGAATGCTTATCAAGTTTGCATAAGAGTTTGTGTACGAATTACTAGGCTTAGTGTCATCATCAGCATCATTATCGTCAGGGCTGATGGGGACTAAGATTCATTGTCAAAGTCTGATAATATGATGCGAAAACTCTTGTTTAGAAGTTACGAAAGATATATTGGCTCTGCTAGGTGAATCTTAATTCAAGCTAATGTATTCAAAAAACTGAAAAACAAAGCAATCAAACCCACATTGCCATCTGATATATTGAATCGATTAAAGACTTGATTCGGTGCACTCGAAACGATTTGAGTTATTCTCTTAAGATTCGGTAAATACTTCAATATATGCGCGGAATTGACATCAGTTGATAGGATGTAATTTTGTTTAATAATTGTATAAATAGTTTGCGGCAACGGTCTGTTTGGAGAGTTATGTATGAATTCGAATAAAAACGTAAGAAAAATACTAAACCAAACCACAAAACATTAAATAGATTGAGAAAACTTCTTCTCAAGCCGATTAAGGTTGATTGGAAAAGACGCTGCACTAAAATTTTCATCGCAAAAACAAATGCGAATAACAGCCAAGTTGAAATTTTAAATGGTTTCATAAATAGGCGTAACGATGAAAATTTATCGTGATTTTTTAATAAAATTACATAGTTCAATATAAAGTATGGCATCGAACTGGTTGTTAATGCTGAACGTTTTTATAAGCAAATAGCAAAACCGATAGTCATATTGGCTTTCGATTCAATTAGCTATAGGAAAGGAAGAAAAAGTCAATTTGTTATGGAATTTTGTTTAGAGTTAAAAAAATAATAATAATGAAATTAATTTAAATTAATTTCATTTTATAAAATTCACGAAAATATTCCACGGAGAAGGAAATTCCGGAAACGCAAAGGGTGAAAAAGAAGGGAGAAAGCTAATAATCAACGCTAACAACTCTATGTATGCCGTTAACTAGGTTTCATTTTCGAGTTTCATCCTATTTAGCTATAAGTACGCATAGACAATAGGTGCGAGGAACGCCCCGGGAAAACAGATTAGAAAGCTCTGTTAAATTTGTTGCGTTGATATTATTTCGTAATTATAGCTTATTTTTCGGCCCTTCATGAATTCTCAACATTCAACACAATAATACATTTGCAAAAACTTAGATGGAAAAGTGACGTGATTGTAACATATTTTTCGGCTATCTTTTTCTCCACTGTTTGTGTTTACTTTAAACATTATTAATTCACAGTTCGAATTATAAATAAGTTATTCGTCATAAAGTAATTTAATTAATGATAAAATCTACCCAGTTACCCATTCAATTACCCTCCGAATGTACATTCGTGTTGTTGACTGAATAAGGAATTCAAAAAACTTTTTTTTTTTAAATTAAACAGATCAAACAAGTGGTAAGAGATTCTTTTCTTTTTTTGTTTTAAACAGAATTAGGGCTTTGTTTGTGACATAGCCAGTAAAGTCCAATCGGCGAACTACAACGACGTTGCGTTTGCGTTGAGAACAATTGCTTTGATGGTTATGATTACGATTTTTGCATCCATTTTAAACGAACGGTATCCGTTTAAAAGATGTTGTTATAAGAAGAAGCAGGAGGACGCCAAAACAAGTCAAGGCAAGGCGCAATGAACGTTTGCTCGTAGTAGCAAATGATTTAAGTAAATTGATGATTGGTTCCTTGAGGATGATGAATAGTCGGGAATTTAAAAATATATATGCGCTTATAAGCCGCTTGATAAGATAGAAGAAAGGTAGTGGTCCCCTATTAGTGGGTTGAGTTCACGTTGGACCATAATCCTTCGATGTGCGCTTTTTGTTGTTTCTTGGCTAATCATTATTTAAAGTTGTGTCGGGTGAGAAGATAAACAGGTATACATCCGTTCGTATAAGTCCGCAATAAAACCGCGCACATTACAAAAATCCATTCATCCTTTTTAGTTTTAAATTTTTTATTTTTTTTTGCAATTCAAAAAAATTTGACTGATAATTCCAATGCTTATGGCAGAGTGCCCTCTCAAAATTTTTCTTTTTTTTCATGAAAAAGAAAAAAAAAATTTCTTACATAACAAATTCAGAAAGTTTCATTTTTCGTTCGATTGTAAGTTTTCCTCGTGTTTACGTTTGCAGTACTTCTCGTGGCCATTTATGAAAGGCTGTAACCTTCAATTGAATATTCTATTAAAGATTCACATAACATTAAATTCATGCTCAAATGTATTGGATGTTAACTAAAAAATAAAAAAATATCTTAATTTAAGTGATGTCTGCGTCACTTCATACATTATTTCCTTAAAGATGTTGATCTTCAAAGTTCTAACGATTTGCTGCATCTACAGCACAATACTTGGTCTTATCTTCGGTCAAAGACTTCTTTAAACCATTATTTCCCAGCAGTTAACAAGTAGCCAGTATAGCATCAGATTATAATTAAAATTTCAAATTATAACGTTCACGTAGAACATCAGTGAATTCAAAATCATGTCGTTTCAGTGGGAAGAATTTAAAAAAAAAGTCAAGCTGTTGACAAACCTCGTCTGACAATTTTTTTATCAATTCGATTTTATTCATATTCATGAATACAATTTGCTGAAACACTTATCAATGATTTTTAAAACTTTGAAAAACTTTAGTAGTATCTTTGGATTTCGTTACACAAAGTAAATCATAAATAATAGTAATAAGATGAGTGTATCTATGCATTTGTTTTGTGTTATTCAATTATTTATTTAAATGAACTTATGTAATTCAAATTGTTAAAAAATAGATGGATATTCAAGCATACGTAATGATTAAATTTATTCATTGAGCTGCCTTCATATATTTGTTTGGCAAAATTTTCCGAATTTCTCAAAAAATTTCGGAAAGACTATGACGTTTTAAATCTTCCACTAAATATTGTAATATTTCCATTTAAATAATGTTTCCGCAGCGCTTTCAGCTACATTTATACTTTAACTTGTGGGCTATTAAAGCATTTAAAGCAGAAAAAACGAACGTAAAAAACGTAAAAAAGTCTAAATAAATTTTACGGTAAATTTTAAGTGGGAAATTTCCATGTTGTGCGGATAATAACGACAAAAAGACAAGAGCTTAAAAATGGCCGAGAATTTGGAAACATATAGCAATGAATTACGAGTTGGTATAGAAAGGTTTGTGGATAACTATGAAGAGAATCCACACATTCGTAATTGCAAAACTAGCCGATATCTAGGTCGACTCTTCATTTGTTTACAAAGTTTTTATTAATTTTTTTTTTTTGAAATTATGAATTTAAAAAGTGCAAATTTCTAGATTATTTGTAGACTTTATTTTGATGGTTGTTCGTCAGTTAACAGGATATCATCATCCTCTTGGTCTTCTTTGCTATTCTCATGAAGTAGAACGTATTCTCGTGTGCTAAAGCCGAATTTTATAACATCTTTTTCGAACAATTCATAATATTTTCGTGCTTCTATTGGCTTATTATTCACAAACGTACCATTTGCCGAATCCAAATCGATCAAATACAAGCGAACACGTTTACCAGTACTCCCGTCTTCACGTATAAATGGAATTAAACGGTATTGTAAGGCGGCATGTTGTTTTGAACAACTTGGATGATCTACCGCCAAGTCGGCTATTTTACGGTCGCGGCCAACTAAAAAGCAGCTTTGACGATGTATATGAAGAACTGGAAGCGCAGTTTCGCCTTTGAAAGGATATAATCGCCAGCGACGTTTAGGCTTCCGTGCTTCAGGAGGCTCCGAATATTTGATAACAACTCCATTAACTTTGTTTGTATCCTCAGTTAGGGCACCACTTAAAGCAAAATTGGGCTTTTCTTTGTCTTCAATTACTTCTTTTCTGGAATTCGAAGGCTTCCTGCCTTCACTTGATTTGCCCCAGTCATAGGTCTTCCCGACTTCACGTTTGGATTTGGTTTGATAAACGTATGATTGATCTCTAGAACGGCTGGTGGGAGAATAGTTTTCACGTTTTATGTAATGGCGATCGTAGGATTTTTCATGTGATCTACGAGGGCTACGGGATCGTCTAAAATTTCAAAAAAATATCAAATTTTATACGATGAGTCGACTTTCAACTTAAAAACTTACTGCTGTCTTCCATAATGCTGACTTTCCCTTGCTTTTTCGCTTCTATATTCCCCACGCACGCATTTTTCCTGTCGTTCCCGATCGTCACGACAACTGCGATAGTGATCTCGGCTCTCATCTCTTAAACGATCCTGGCTACGTTGACGTTTTCTGGGCGGACTTTCCCACTTCGAACAAAATTTTTCTGAAGGTTCTTTAGTGACTTCACTTTTTATTTTTATCACCCGATCTTCATCTGAATTAAATTTCGTTTTTTTCCTTTTTTTGGTTACATCCGATTCAGAAGAACGTGATGTTATTGAAGATTTCGATGTATTGCTGACGGCTGATGACGATGATCCTGTTCCTGATTCACACACATGTCGGTGTTTCTTTCTTTTGTTGGATTTCTTCTTTTTACGACTTCTACTTGGCTTAGATTTTTGTTTATGTTTTTTTTTAGTACGTTCATACAAATCCTCTTCTTCTTTAGAATTACCATTCGACATATCATCACTGACCTCTTGTTCTATGTCCTCGTTGATTTTACTAAACTTTTTTGATTTATTCATTATCTATATGTTAATTTTACTGAATTTCAGCAAAATCATTTATGTGAAAAAAAACCTAGAATCAGTGACAAAAAGGTGCTGATGTGAAGTGCTGTCAAGTTTATAAACGAAGTCATCAGGGTCAGCAGGTAAGTATTACCATTGAAGGAAAAACAAAATATTTTTTATATCTTGACATTGCTTGGCGAGCGAAGAGCAGTATTGCCAAGTTTTTCCATAAACTCCTTTTAACCCAACGCACTTCTCAATTGTCAGTGAAATGAAAAATTAAATTAATCCCAATCAAAAGAGAGAAAGTGCAAGTTACAGCAAGATACTGTTAGAGTGATTATTAATAAAATTGTTATTTACGGACCTATCATTAATAGTATATGGCCCATTTCTTGGTATATTGTTTCGAACTCTCTTAATCATTGTTCCTGTACAGAAGATTCGCCTAAGCAAAAAGATATATCAACTAAAAGTTTTTTAAGACCAGATTTGGTTTTATTGAGGGCTTTGGTACACTGCTGGGGCGATGCAAAGGAGAATCTTGAATATTAAGCGCCAGCGCCATGTTAGATAATAATTCTGATGGAGTTGTTAAAAGTTTCTACCATTTTCCACAATATTGCTGTTTCTGCTTGTAAATATCAAGAAATGTTTGCTCTTTTAATAGCAAATCTCCGATCCACGTTATTTCGCATAGATTAAACGTTCGAAATCCTTCACTTTGCAAGTATAGCTTAAAACACTTTGAACTAAAGAAACCGTCAAACGAAAACGATTCAATGTACTGCTTAATTCCTTTAGTTCTATTGTTGTCAAATTGTGCTTATAGGTAGGAATATTTTGCGTGGTCGTAAATTTTTTTCAATGCAAGCATAAAAAGACATGTCTTGTAGAAGACAATACTCTGTTAAGCCTGTAACACGTTCGATATGTTTTATCGCAACTTGCACAAGGTAAACGATAACCGCATATGTGAGTTACTAGCGATTTGGGCTTATGACGATTCCAGTAATCTGTCTATAAATTACGCGGTTTTTCATGATATTTATACGAAGGCCTTTTAACCTGCTGCGGTTTTCCTGATTTTCACATTTGCGCAATATAAACCCTTCTATATTTTCTCGGTACGCGTTTGGGTAAGACATTGCTCGTCTTCCCATACGTTTCGATAGCGATTGGAATACCAACTTATTGGAGGTAGGATCCTGTATGCTTTTTACCAAATCTCGCATTTCGAAATAGAATGTTATTCCATTTTTTTAGTCACCCTTTTGCTCTTCACTATCAATAAAAGCAAATACAACAAATGCCAACACGGCTTATTTACAATATGCAAAATATATCAGCTTCTTCTTCTGCCACTTTAGTTGCAATATTCGTTTTTTTCATTTCTGACTGGTTTTAACATACTAGAGTTGTTTTTAATATAAAGTACCATTAATTGCATTCAACAAATGCTTAACATATGCTGACTTAACATAACACTGAGCTAAGTAAAGCTATGTCCACGCGTGGTTTCATTAAGAGGTGGTCCATAGAGCTTAAAGATCCTTACATTACAAAAAGGCTATACATGCTCCTAGTTGAGTATGTCTCTCTTGTATGGCCTCCTTCCTAACGTGTTACGTAGGTCCAATTGAATCCCTTCAAAAGCACTTCTGGCTGTTTGCTCTTAAGAATTTGGATTGGGACCCGCTTGTCTCTCTTCCTCCTTATGAAAATAAGTTGCTTCTGTTATCCTTGCCGTTACTTCAGAAACGTACATTTATTCTTCGTGTTTCCTGCTTAATTAAGTTAATTAATGGTACTATCGATTCACTCACATTATTTGGTGAGATAAGCTTTAATATGCCAAATTGCTTCTCTAGACACTTTATTTTTATTTAACTTCGTCAATGTGAATATAATTATGAGCTGCTTAATGCGTTCAGAAATCTAATTGGTGATGAAATTGCTTTTGTTCAATTGAGTAACATGCTGAGGTTGGTTGTGAACACACCAACGAGAGCATGTAACTTATTTTTATTCTTTAAAGAATTTACAAGAGAAAATTTATGTAGCATATTAGTTTATTTGTTTATGAGGACGACAAGCTTGCCACCTAATTAAACGTACTTTACGAATCAAACGCAGGATCGAATATCATGAAAATGGCTCCAAAGTTTTACAAATCAGACACAAAACCGCATTAATGATGTTATGAATGATACAGTTAGCAACCAGCGCATTTCCTGGAGACTGTTTCTTTACATGGATATAAATAACTGGACAAATACATTTAGTTGAATAATTGATTAAGAGACCATTTAACGTATTTCATCGAATAACCTTAAACCCTGAATTCGAATATATTAAAAATCATACATAAGAGGATTTGCATCTTGGGCACCTTGGCGAAACTGCAAATAAAGTTATGACCTTGTTACTGTAAATAAGCTTGATGTTAAATATCGTTGACTTGTTGGAAATATAAAAAAGGTTATCTTATCTAATATTGTTCGATATACGCGTTATCTGTTCATTCGCTGAACAATTGAAAGATTAAAAACTTGCATAATCAAATGCATTCTATACGCATAAAATTAGGATTCATATAAAAACATCAATACAAAAATATCAACACACTTTCCTGTTATATATATATTTCTCTTCTTTGAAATGATTTTTTATTATCCGCATGGACGCGTATATATTTTATTATTAATTATTTTTTGTATTTCTTTAGTAAATACAACAATGAAGAGCCTTGAAATCCTGCGGCCGTAACTACCTTTATGACTAATTAAAAAGGGTTTTTTGTTTTTTATTAATAACCATTATAGTTCCTTTAAATTTTTGCCCTTGTCATTGTTGGCCTTAGGATCGTGGATTCTAATATATATAATAACAACATTCACTAATTAAGACATACCTTCGTTTTGTTTAGTTAGTTACACCTGTTACACCTGTACAGTATGTTTTGCGGAATATCTACTTTATTAAAAAGGTAGAAAAGAACAGAAAGAAGATATTGTTGCAATTTTTTTTTTTTCGAGAATGTCCGTACCGCCTAATGTTATTATATATTATAATAAGGATTATAATATTCGTGTCAATGAAACTTTGGGGGTAGTTTACGAGTACGTGCTCGATCCGACGGTCATTGCCTGAACTGTAATTTTATTTTATAAAAAAAGTTTAAATTAAATACAATTTATTCGTTTTGAACGAATCGACGCTTTACGCAAATTGCTAAAAATCATAAAATCTGTGGTCATTGTAAGTGTATTATTTGTACTATTTAGTCGTTCGGGATCATTTTTACATCGAATTTGTTGCCATCAAGGAATGTATTGAAAGGAAAAATTAAGTAAAGTATTGTTGCGAAAAAGATCAATGTGCGTAGGCTTAAAACGAAGGAGCCATGGAATGTATATATGTTTTAAAATGAAGCAAGTCCGACAAAAGTGGTTCGCGTTCAGTCGCTCTCTTTCTCTTGCAAGCAACATCCGTTTTGGCATGAAGAAGGAATTTTGTTGCTCTTTTCAAAACCATAATCCATCCAATAGAGGCCGTGTTCTTGGAAAGCAGCTTTCTTTCGTGCATCACAGGGGGCTAATTCGGCGAGGCGATTGTCGGCGTGATTATTAGATGATGTTTAGGTTTTTATTGCAGAAAAAATTAATTATTATATTTTTTTTTTTACAGATTTTCCACAAAAATAAATGTTAACAGTTCTGTTATAATATATTGTTAGTAATTAATTCATATTAATGTTGTCTTCTTCATTATTATATTAAATTTTTTCTTCCATTCCTATATGCCTAACCTTTTATTCTTTGATGCTCATACAGGCACAAATAAAAAGAAAGTCCAGTATATAAAAAGTTTTACTTTCAGTATTTATTTAATTTTTATGCAAATATTTATTTACATTTTTAACATTGCTATGTTTAGAAATTTCGTACCAGCAATCCTCCAACTTGTTTAGCCAACTGCTTCAATTGTGGTGCCTCCACACGAACATCAACACCATCATCTTCATAGGGCATCTAGAGTGCTGAGGAATTCAAATGATCTCTTTCTACTTTTTAGTGGACGCAGGTGCTGTGCAGCGCAGCACAAACATTTGCATTAGAATACGCCGGCGATCTAGACAAATGTTCAAGAACTGTAGCTAGAATGTCGAAATATTAAATACTGTAAGACTAACCTTTATACACAACAATGCACACTAACGTTACTCGCCTTGCAGTGGATTTCGTTTTATTTTTTTTTAGGAGATTGGCTGAACTTCGGTAAGGTGTCATCATCCAAGGCACTAGGGGGTATCCATTATAACTTAAAAAAAAAGTAGAAGAAGTAGGTGTAGATGTTTGGTTTCCAACTCTCGCAACACCTCTGATATAACGGTTGATAATGTGCTCTGTGCAACACTTATGGTATGGTTACTGCCAACAACTCTAAAGACAAGTTTTAGCGCAACACTATACTACCATTCATACCAATTTTTCCCAGGACGTAATGGAAATTTGCTTTGAGGCCTTTGAACTTCTGAATAAATCTATATATAATAATATGAGATATACTTATACGTCGTTTGTAAATATTAGCAACAATTTACTTACTGCTTTTGAGGTGACAAGTGGTGAGAAGCATCCCGCAAAGCCTTTCCCGCCCGTCTCAAGGTGATCTTTTCTTCTTCGTCGCGGTTGTCATTGTTCTTGTCTTCAGTCAGCGAGCATAAAAGTAAGTTATGACATATTGTGCTGGAAATGCATACATTGGTCAACATTGCTTAATTTAGCTCGACATTTGAAAAACAAACTGTACTTATTTTTACCAAATTTTTTTTTCGTTTTCTTCATAATTCACAAATGTAATTTTGGTCACCTTTTTTTTTTAATTCTTCTAAATTGTTGAATCAATAACTCATTTTCTAATAGCTGTTTATATTTTTCTTTTGCAGTTGGTTTTTCACAATTGCAACTCTAAAAGAGAGATTAGTGGTAACTTTGCTTAATGTATATTCAATATTAATGCAAATTTGTTCTTAGCGACAGCAACTTTATTATCGCCAGATATTATGTAGTCGAGAGAGCGCGTTTGGCGACAATCGCTAGCAAATTTGCCAACACGATTAGATTCTCTTGGCGATTGTCACCTGCTTACATAGTTACCTCCCCTTATACATAAGACAGTTATTCGGCACAATTTATATTAAAAAGGACTTAAAATCATGGATATATTTTATTTGACATACTCGATAGTATTTTAGTTTTGTGAGTTTAGCGAACTCAACAGCTATCGAATGGAGAAAAGTCATAAACAACATTTTAGTTGTGCTATCATTGCGTCCGAATAACAATATACACACATGGAAAGAAATGTAAAGAGAAAGAAAGTAAATAATTAAATAAGCGAAACCACAATCCAAACAGATTATATTTAATTTATTTATATATAACGCTAAATACGCTATTTGAAAAATAATAATTTTTTTAAATTTTTTTTGTAATATCTTTTTCATAATATTTTTTAATTTTAAGGCAACAGAAAAGAAAAACATCGAAAGTAATTGTTTGCTTTTCCCAACATTTTGTAATTTCCGTCGTTAGGATTTCTATTCAGAGGGTATAAACATCAAAGCTAAGGATGTCTGGAATGGTCGCTGAGGCTTTCCCCGGCATTATTTGATTAAATCAAATTTTTCGAACGAAAATTTGCGTTCTTCGCAATACGTATTTTATAACTTCCTTTGAATATGTTTATCGACAGCAACTTTATGGTCGAGCTATTCCTTACTTGATAGCAACAAAAGTGCATGTACTATCGACTGTCGTAAACTCAGTATTCGATACACCAACTCGATAATCGAGAACTGTACACCCAAACGCAAAAATTACGATCGAATTTACTCGGTATCAAGGACGTAAATAATGATGCCGTTAGATCATTCACGCCCGAAGTGCCGAAAGCAATGTTTAATTCTGAACGGAAGAGGGCTAGAGTAATCACATATAAGAGCTGGCTGGTCTAATAACGACCACCTGTAGCCAAAGCCGGCAGGAATTTCAGCCGATACGTTAAGAATTGTCGCTGCTGAATACATCGGATACCGAATTAATAGTGTTATAAGAAAAATTGTAGGTTATGGCAGTTTAATTACCAGGATAAATAATTTTACTGTACAAATGATTATCCTTTATAGATGGTTATCGTTGGGTTATTGCCGCTGAACCATATGAGACACTGTTGTAACAGCCCTAATGAAAGGGGAAAATTTCGATGTCCGAATATGTGCGAACTGTATAAGAACGGAATGGAATGATAACATCACATTCTAAAAAAGTTACCTGACATACTTCGAATGTGATCAACTAATCGATTGGGAACGCCCATTCGACTTCGAACAGAAGCATGAGCCGAGGAAGAGCTATTTCATTTGCAAACGTCATTACACAAGCCTATGCCGGTACCAAATTTGTTCCTATCGTTCTTCCGAAAATTAAATACATATTCATATTATATATTTGAAATGAAATCAAATATTCGATATTTCATGGTGACTATTGGCCCATAACAGTAACTTAGCATAGAAATTAACTTTGCCAAGTTTGGGCTACGTAGATACATATAAGCATTCTTACGAAAAGCAAACCTTGATATGCTAAAAAGGACTCATTTTAAATGTTTTATGATGAAAATTTATCCGCAATAGTAATTTGACACAAAAATTTGAACCAGATTTGTCAAGTTTTTGGACGCCATTCCATATAAGAATTCTCATGAAAAGCAATTTGGCGGAAAGGTTTAGCTTTTAATTTTTTACGATAGAAATCAATTCATGGTTGGAATTTGGCATAAAAGCTGACCGTGGGGAGCTGGGATCGCAGAGGTTTACATTTTTTGACCCCAGCATAATTAGGGGTTCCCATGAAAAGTAAGCTCTTATATAGCGACAGTCGAGTTTGTAGTTTTATATGACAAAAACAGATCAAAAATAGTAATAGCTTTAACAGATAAACTAAGTTGGCAAAATATCGATTATGCCAACTGACGTTTTGGGCCCGCCAATGTGACAGTATTCATGGAAAGTATGCCTTCACATGAAAATAATCTGTAAATTTTGATATATTATCACGAAAATGAGTAAATAGCTGTGTTAGGCGAAGTGGTGTAGGATATTTAAAAGTCGGCCTTGTCCGACTATAATGTTTTTACTTGGTTAGTTTTATTCTGTTGGCAATTTGGGTTTACTTTTCAACATTTGCTTATTATTGTTATTATTTTGTACACGAGCCCAAGGACGATCACTTTTGAAAGCTGTTAAATAAAAATAATATTAATTAATTAGCTTGTGCGAGTTTTGCTTTATTTCAACCACCACCGAGAATACTATTCTATAATGCATGCTTGCATATACTTATTAAGTGTACATGAACGATTTTGGATTAAACCATGCATTCATCTTTGCTTGACGACATCCCTAGGGTTGCAATGGAATAGAAGTTTGAAATCTCATGTATATACTCCGAGCTTTGGGTGAGGTATTAAGCCCGTTTTCCGCTAAAAAAATAATACAAACTTTAAAAAATTTCATATGCTTTTTTTCATTAATAACCTATTGGGTCGAGAATTGATTTGAAAATGGGAAATGGGGATTGACTAAAGAATATTTTGGTTTAATGTTCTTTTCTTATTTATATTTGTAATTTAATTTACGTCTATTATTATTATTTTTAATTAATGTACTTTAATTTTTTTATTATTATTAGTCACTTATTTTTGTATATGCGTATAACAATACACGTTATTTGTGTCATATTATACTTTACATATACACATATACATATTCTTCTTTATATCCTACACCATTTGTGGTAAGTTTGTGAGGATATATATATGATGCTATATCCCGAAGTACTTAAGACGCGCTCACCTTTTTTTAAATGAATCGATTCAGAATAATTTTCACAATCGATTTAAAGCGATTTGTCTGCTCACCTGTCCGTGTTTTGTCCCTTGGATGTCTGCTCATGCAATTTTGTGTTCAATCAATAGATTGGCATTTTTAACATTTTTTGATGAAATTTGGTCCACTAATGTATTTTAATTCAAGGGCGAACGCTGTTGACAATGGATTAGATCGCACTATTTATTCCGACGACTCTCCCTATTACGGTCAATTAAAAAAATGTTCTTATATGAGGAAAATTTTAATTTTTAGCATTTCTTAATAAAAGTTGCTAGAAAATAGTAACTGTGGACATTAAATTCATATGAAAAATTTGGATTCAATGGGCCAATTTTATTCCCCTGGCGTATAAACGTTCTTACAGAAATAAAGTTGAATTTTTGAAATTTTATAATGCCAATTCATTCATAATTGCGATTTGGCATAAAAATTTAGCGTAGCATAATTGCAAAGGATCGGTAAATTTTCGGGCTCCCCCTCACGTAAGGGCTTCTTCAAAAATAACCATTTACATGACAGCAGGGTATGATTTTTCGTATTTTAAACAAACGAAGCATTGCATTCGGCAAAGTGACGCAGGATCTTCAACTGCCGGTCTCGGCCAACAATAATGCCTTTACTATTTATTTTATTTATATATGCGGCTCACATTCCATTTAATTTAATTCAATTAAATTAGTTTGAGTTATTTCATATAAAACTTAAATATGTCTAATGATTTCTTTTTTACTATTTTTATAATATTTATTGGTATTTGTTATTGCTTTACTTATCTAAACTTATAAAAAAAAACAATCGATAACATTTTTGCGTACGGAATGTTTTTGTTTTTGTAAATTAAATAGAAAAAAAGTTTCCATCGCATTGCTTTTAAAAAATAACTTTAAACGCACATTTAATAAAACATCGACAACAATTGCGATAACATTTGTTTTTGTAGAAAGTTGTTCCCACATAATATTTCCTATTATATTTGTTTTTCCGTCTTTGTTATACGTTCTGTTTATATTTTGTCTTCTTTTCGAGACTTTTTCATACTTAAAACATTTGAACTGAGTTGTTAAGCATAATATATCGAAATATTAGAATTCTGCTTAATTATTTTTATCTAACTTCGTCTTCCGCTTCTGATGAGCTGCGTATGGTATTGTATTGCGAATTTCGGCTGCGCAGCATACGTAGAAAGCTGCCCACGGCAAATATGGTACGTCGATGGCGATGGAATATACCCTGATATAATGCTTCACGTAATGTTTTACGGTCCTCAACCACATCTGTCGATGATGTTAGTGATGTTTGATGTGGTAGACGCGCTAGAGGAACTTGATTAGCAAAAGATATAAAAAGACTGATATATATACATAAACATATATATAAACAAAATCTAAATATTATTAAAAGTAATATGCATTTTTTGGTGGGACAAAGTCATTCATAGCCTTTATATTCATTTTTTGATTATTTGTAATACGCAAAAATATGCTTCAGGCACATTAGAAAACATGAAAGGTTCTCAACCTTTTTAGCGAGTCATCTGTTTATCGTCTCTTGTTAGGTTTCTTAAAGACGTACAAATTGCTTTAATAACCGGAGAGGTGGCAGGGGTGTAACTGCCTTAATTATGCACACCAGTACACTTCATTCGGCCAAAAGCAAGCTTATAACATCCGACTTACTAAAAAATTAAGGGTTAGTAAGTAAAGAGGGAAATTTCAATACATAGTTTTGCGTAGAGATTACGATGCAGTGAATACTGTTCTCAAATTTCATTAAATATTTACAGAAATTTGATAATGGAAATAAAAGTGAAAACCTTTTCTGAAAAAAAAAATGTCTGTAAAACCTCTCGAAAAATCTTTTAAATTCATGAAAAAAATGTAGTCTAGCTTAGTTTGGATCGAAACGATGCTATTATTTGCAATCCTTGAAATGTAATGCATATTTTTTCGCTATCTACTCACCCACTATTGGTGATTTAGGCGACTTTAGATTATACTCATTCAAATCCTTGCTAGTGGCTAAATCCAATTTAAGTCCCCGTTTTGTTAATTCACGAGGGGTCAGATCCTTGTGGGAATTTTTTGTCATCTTCGCTTCGACTTGACGTTGGTTAATAGCACTTTTTGATGTTGACGAAGCTGAAAGATCGGCCATTTTCTTGACCGTTATTGTTGTAGTAGATTTAGTGGATGATGTACTAACGCTGGCTGCCGTAGCATTCGAAGAGGTTGATGAGGTTGACGATGGTGACAGTAAAGTAGTAGTCGAAGATTTCGAACGGTGTTCAATAGCAACCATGGTTCGAGGAAATAAACTACAAATGAGAATTTGATGCTTGTAAAAACGAAGCAAATTGCTCTCTACGTTTCTTATGGCGGCCTCGATTCACTGTGATAGTTGTGTAAGTTTGGTATAGAAAGATTCGAATTGTAATCAATATTCCTTTGATTCGAAGGATATAGTTGCTGGTTTAAATTGATCGTTCGGGATGTTCTAGAGCCGTCGCCTATAAATTGTTCCTTGGTATAGTCAGTTAGGATGATAAGTGGCACTGAATGTTGTTGGTGATTTTCATTTAGTGTGAAATCTTGTAAACTATTTAATAAATCGTTGAATGAATGCTTGAACTGCTGGCTATTTGTATGTGTTGCTGTTGTTGATGCAAAATTACCATTCAAATAATCATTCATACTAGCCTTTGAGCAAAGCAAAGGTCTCGGAGTAGCTCTCAAGTTCAATAAATTTCCGTTTAGTACGGGATTGATTTTTACCTGTATCGTATGTCGTCGGTATTGAGCACAATTGTCTTTTAAAGAATTATCCTGTTTGCGGTTGCTGTTACAAAATACGCTTTCGGTGACTGCTTCTAAGTGTTCAGATTTTTGAATTGCCGCTAACGTGTTCGATAAACGACTGTAACTATGGGAGATACGTCTTTGATTTGCACCAGCTAAGCTAGCTGTTACGGTGGTGAGTTGTTGTTCTTTTTGTAATAGTTGCTCTTGTTGCTCTTGTTGCTCTTGTTGCTCTTGTTGCTCTTGTTCTCTTTGACGCCTCAATTGATTACGTACACCGACATGCTCTAAGTATTTGATGTTGCTTAGGAAGCCCCGTTCGTAATAATCGTTTGCCAAATGCAAATAATATGTTAACGTTTTAATGCCGCGGCTTCCCTCACTTTGCCGCAGTGAGTTTACCCTTTCTGTGGATTGCGCTTCACGGTTGCGATATTGGCGCGTTGACGTCGCTGCTGTCTGCCCTTCAACACTTTCTGGACTTCTTCTTAAATTGCGCCGTTGACAGATTTCCTTTGTATCGTTTGAACTTTGTAAGCCTCTCTGTTTGTATTTATTGTCGTAGTAGTGAAAGTCTTGATTTAGTCGTTGTCCGCCCCAACGCCTACCCAAATAATCCAATACTAAACGTTTCAAGATATTACAATCACTGCTTTCTTGTATACGTCTTACAGTATCATTGCAGATGACAGGTGAATGTTGCTTTTGCACGCGTAAGGTGTGGCGTCCATAAGTGAACGTCGTTGGCAAGGGTGTTATGGTGGTTGCTGCATGAGTTTTAGTAAACCTGCAAGTTTTTGAAATAACAAAAAGCCATAAATAATTCATTACTTTTTTTAAATAAATAAATTGGTGCGCGACTCTCGCCTCGAGGCAAACTCGACGAGGCTGTCCGTCAACAAAGGCAAATAGAAGACAATCACTCAGCTTTGAGATTGACTCTTAACTTGCTATGGACATGTTCGAATTACAACTTTAGATACCTCTTGAATCATTTTGCGTCTATGGTCTTTCTATTACAATTTTTATTGTTTCAAGCATATAAATAAGATTACTGGATGATAGGCGGCCCGACAAATAGACAAATCAAATGGATAAATATGTATACATTATGTAGCGTTCTTCAACCATTATCCCATCAACAAATATATATGTAAAACATTTAACATATTTTGGTTTGACGGCAAATCGCGTCCATTTTCGCATTTGAGTTTTAAAATTGCATTAAACATATAACAGCGACGGGCGCTTACCCTAACTGCTGGATAATCAATCAATAGATAATTAACCGTGGTGATTAATTCAATTAACGAGTCTCATGCCAATCAAGATATATATTTTATTAGGGTTTCTATGGGTATTTGTAGTTGCAATAAAAGACGGCATAAGAATACGACCGCCCTTTTCTTTTAGGTATTAAACAAAAGCTTAAATATTAATGCACCTTGGCAAACGTTGGGTAGCCATAGGCAATATTTCGCGGGATCCATATCATATATTCTGTGGTGGGGAAGATATCATAATCGTACCAGAACTTCTTTTGTATTGCGTTGCCAGGATAAACCTTCTCCGTTTATGTCGCTTTAAGGGCACTAATCGCGAATGGTAGTTGCGGTAATTATTTTCTATCTCATGTTTATCGTTAAGAGTGTCCGCTCGGGAACATCGATTATTATAAAATTTGCGTATAGGCAGCTTTAAAACAACTGGCGACTTGGGAGCTAATGACTTCCCGATAATTAATAAATTCAGTTCTTTTGACATTTTTCCGAATTCGAAATTTTACTCAAATGTTAAAAAATTAACATTCTCCCAATAACAACAGTTGTCGACTAGAGACTAAGTTGCACTGAATTTCTAGTCTTCAAGTTGTTACCTGTTTTTGTGGTTTATTTAGGAAATTTATGGTTTTCATTGTTATTACAATATTGTATTTTTTTGTGTTTTATTGATTAGGTTGACAACTACTGCAATTGTTGTTATCACGTCAATAGGCAATTTATTAGAAATTGATCCATAATATTTTGTGGTTGGTTGTGCAGAACCCTTGCCTACACAATTGCATGTATGCATGAATAGCGTTAGAAACAAATCTTATGGTTACGGGGGATCATTTTGAAAGACATAAGAGGAAAAACTTCATAGCGTTTGTCTAATAGCTGGCTTTAAAGTCGCAATTTTTGGTAACTCCATTTCTTTTAAGTCAAAAGTAGGACAAGTAAAAGGAGAAAATTCAAAAATAATTTAAAGAAAAATATTATAGCATTTTTTAACTGAGTTGAAAATAATCACCTTTTGAAAACGAGCTTATACTTCGCAAAAATTGCATACTTTCAAATCTACTCCGAACAAATCCGTTAAGTTTCACAGGCTTGTGAGAAAAGCTGTAGTAGTTGTGAAAAATGCTTTATGAAAATCAACAGCGCGCAAATAGGTCGCTCGTCTCTGTTCTGGAGACTTCGATGATAAACACGCGCCATTTTGATCAATTAAGATCCGCGTATTTTATCTAAGGCCACGGCCGCGGAGCTGAGAATTGAACAAAAGCACTTCTGCATCATTTATGCAACAGCGCATGCAAAAAAAAGGCCGATATTTGGGAAGCATATAGAGTAAGAATGACGTATGAGAAAGAGTGAAAAATTTAATAAAAGGTGAATGAAGCTAAACAAACGATCGCAAAGACCGAATAAGCTCATAAGCAAATGATCTGTTTCAATCTGGTGAGACCAATCATTTTACTGTTTACCGCGAAAAGGCAACGCGAAGAAAGCATAAAATTAAAGTAAAGCGCCGTGAATTGATTAATAGGATAGTAATCGTACTTGCTCATGACAATGGTGGATTGACTTCTTTAATTATTTGCCGAAAAGTTAAGAGACAGGTTGGCTAGAAAGCTTTAATGCACTCACCAGGTCTTCCACTTCCACTTCCGATTACCACTTCGATTGTCCTTCGCAGAATTCTTTAACTGGTGTGCAGCTGTTTCTTATACATGTCCGCCTGTCTGTGTAATGTCTACGGTAAACATTCTCGTAACTGTAAACATAAAGATATCAGTTTCAAAGCTGGCATAAACATTGAACGTTTTTGCGCGATGGTTGGTATTGAAAATGGGCCGAGTCGGTCTAACGAAGCGTAACGTTAAATAAACGAATCTCGGTTTTCACAAGCAAAAAACACGTTACTCATCACCTATAACAATAAATGATTGTATAGTGCATTTTAAGTTAAAGCTGGCGCGTATAAAGGAAAGAAAGACTTGTTGCCTTCGTTATTAAAATCTCGGCTCTTCTTTTAAAATGTATTGTAATTGATTTTCACATTAAATTTTTATTGTCGTATCGGTGTATTACAATCAAGGGAATTAAAGTGAACTTAACTCGTAAGTGAACTTAATCAAATTGATACATTGATATATTTCACTATTAATCTATTTATCCAGTGTAATTGTGAACAATAATTTTTTCGTAAGCGATGAGCATCCTTATCTTGAAATTGCTGACTTCAACTCTTATAGTGTTAATCCTTCTAACAGATCTGCGAAACTTAATGAGTCTGTGGGTCTTTTGATTTTTTTGCAGTAAATGGGACTTGGCTGAAGAAAAACATTCCGAATCTGGCCGCCTTATTGGAGGAATAGTATGTTTAAGTCGGTCTACAGATAGAGGAGGGAGCGTTTGCCTATGCATTTCTTCTACATTTAATTGTGAAAGTGATTTGCGATTCCCTTTAAGCTCAACTAACTAATCCTTTATAAAACCAAACTGGTTTTGTTGGTGTAGCCTGCTTATCTAGAGGTGTGGTATCTTTCTTTCGTTCTTGAAAGAACGCCAGTCCAATGCGATTAAGCTATAGTACTTGGATGTCAGGATTTAACAAGCCGTCCATTACAAAAATTGAAAGACGGCTAACATTAACCCATTTATTAGTTATTTACGTGGAAATGGCTTTAATTCTAGACATTTCTATAACTGCGAGTACTACAAACTTGAAGTGCTACACAGAATACTTCCTCAGGTCATAAATCTTATTTCTAAATGTAAATGTAGACCTTGTAATGAAATATTCCAGGAAAAGGGAAGAAATTCAGTCTACACAACCTTGTTGTGCTATAGGCGCGCCCTTGAAGTATTTTCAATACCAATCAATGTTCATCCAAAATTTGAAGACGATCCAGGAGACTGTCTACCGTACCGCATCGTACAGACAGTCGGACATGCTTAAATTGATCCAGAATTCGATGCTGATCAAAAATATCGATACTTCATGTGGTCTCTGAAGTTTTGTTTTGGGTATTGCAAAAGTTTTGCCAACCTATTCTTCGGTGAGGGTGACAAAAGGAAGTGAATTTAGTATACCTGTTAGCAAACTATTAACAAAACATAAGCCTCTCAAGCGTTTCTATTAGTTGCATATCGCTCTAGGTAGACATT
This sequence comes from Glossina austeni, assembly GCA_000688735.1. Classification (NCBI taxonomy): domain Eukaryota; kingdom Metazoa; phylum Arthropoda; class Insecta; order Diptera; family Glossinidae; genus Glossina; species Glossina austeni. Next base: position 492,518 of record KK502406.1, on the reverse strand, counting down.
TATTAAAAATGTTCAATTGACCGGCTTTTGTATAATAACGCACAGTGATATCGGATGCTTATTAATATACGTTTCAGAACATATGTCACAATAATTGATGTCAGACAAAACCACGCTACGAGAAGCAAGATGCTGTTTTCAAAATACAGAATTAATGCTCGCTTGAGACACTCTCAAATTAAAGTAGGCGGTGATTTTAATCACATGTGTGCAGAAGTTACCTGATTAAGCAAGCAGACCCTACACATGTGAGATCCGTACGATTAAAGCGCTTAATATGTGCGTCATGCCAATTGGCTATTCCCAATGAATGGTTTCCTTCGCTAAGCCAGCTTCCAATTTTTTAATATCAGCTTGCTTTTCCGTTACAAAAAACAAGTTAATTTTTGCCTCAAATTTGCTTTCTAATATTTGTTTAATTTGGTCTTCAATGGATTCGCGGATCTTGTCGTATTACAATTCAGCTTAATTTGATTAAAAATCTTTTGAAATTGGCGAAGTGGAATCATAGAATCCTGAGGTGAGTCTTGAATCTTGAATCCCTGCGAAATCTTCGCACAAAAGATATGACAGATTCTACCACATTGGATGTTAAAGATTGATGGCTACGTCTTCCTAAAAATAGGTAAAACAAGGTTAGTATGCCTAGGGCTCTAACCAACATCCACTGCAACGAATATAAGCACCAAAAGAATGCGAAAAAAAAAAAAATAATAATAATAAACGAACAGAAGATAAGTAAATTGCGTATAAGCGGTGATGGGGTTAAAAGCACTTGGAAAAATTACCAAAACTCGGCACGATAATATATTTGTAGTAATCTTATATACTGGAGTGACCACATTACATAAAGAAATGAAGAAATTAATTTAACTCATAACTAGGTTTTTTAATAACTCCCAATTTTATTTTTTTTTTTTGTTTTTCAAATAAAGCACATTTTTTGACTGCATTTATAGTATTTATTCTCTTCATGAGCATGCGTAGATATCTACATCGACCGACTTATAAAAATGCGTTAAAGATGAATTTGGTTGATTCAATTTCACAAAGGTACGAAGGCTCCAGAATGAATACGGTACATAGTTAGAAAGGCCGATATGAAAAAAAACGTGCCTTCGTTGGATAAAAATACACTTGAGAAAACACTAATGAACATGTTCGTTTTTTACCCTGCTTGACTTATGATATAAAAGTATATTAACTTTGTGCAAATTTATACAACTCCTAGAAGGATTTGAGATAGACTCAGTTTTTATTGTTCTCAGAATTATTTTCTAAATCGATCGGAAGTTTTCCTGTCGGTCTTTTGTTCTCCTGTTCAATGCTATCGGAAATGGTTCGGATCGGACCACTTTTTTTGGCCACCTCCCAAAAAACCCTTATTATTGAAAAGTCGTTATATGAATAACTGCATTAAGCAAAGTGGTGTAGAATATTTAAAGGTATTCATTCCGTGGCCCACTATAGTGTTTTTACCTGTTGCTATTTAAAGTGACGATGGAAACTTAAAATTACTTGCTTGCATGTTAGCATCGGTAGCAACCCATGTAAAATTATAACTAATAATGCATTTTTACACGTAAAAAGGAAGCAAGCATAGAACTGATAATGAAATTACATAAGCGAAAGGGAAAACTTCATTGTGCTGATACGTCTTTTGAAAACACTGCTGACCATATATACGGCCAGATACCGTTAGCATCTAAATGCACGCTGTTACATTTTATTCTTCTTTCAACATACCATGCATAATACATAATGTTATTAATGAGGTCGCACTCAAACAATAGACAAAAGACAATAATAGTCTCTTGCTTTAAACATAAACTCAAATTATCGGAAAATTTATATAATAAGATAAGGAAATATTGTATAATTAGAATATACGTAAATATGTGCGCTTGCAGTTATGAATGGAAGTCATTTTACAAATTCGTTCAAAATAAAAAAAAAAAAAAGGTAAAAAAGGCTTTAGACATACGCACAGGCATATCCTACGTAATAGTTAACGGTAGTTTCATGCGACGCGTCAAGAAGGAGAAATCGTAGAAAAAATTGCCTAAAGACAAGAAAGAATCTGCAGCACCCAATCCAGGGGGAAAAAAGTTTCGGAGTGCCTATTGACCCTATACGAAAATCTTCGCAGTGACTTGGAGAAACCGTTAAAAAGCAGCAAGAAAGAAAACTTTCATTCCGTGTACTACAAGATGGATTTTGATGCATGTGGAAACGACATATAAGATTGTGCTGAAGAACATAAAAGGGCGTAGATCGCCACGAGTTACCTGTCCTGTCATTCTGCGAAGTATAATCTCAACGCTCTTTTTGCAGTGGCCACATTATGCCGTCAGGAAGTTTTAGGGCAGAAAATTTGACTCAACTCTAGTAATTAGTATGGGTTGCTGGAAGCTAGCAACAAAGTAGAAGATAAAAAGGTGCCTGGCCGAGACGATGTACAAAATATTGTGTTAAAATCAACGATCCGAGCAGGACTAAGTTCATTAAGACGCTTCACCAATTCCTAAAAGCGAGGACGTTTCCCGATAAATGGAATCTGCGAAGGCTGTTCCTCACCGTGAAAGGCTACAGGCCGCCAAAGGAGCCATCCTTACACCGACTTATCTGCGTGACGGACATAACAGATTAATTACTGGGGCCCATATGCGTTCATTTGCTACTGGTGGACGAGCAAAGGCGTGTCCTCTCGAACAACCGTCGTGGATACAGGACGCCACGACATACAATAGACGCCGTCAAATATAGGAGTTATTTGAGACGTAGAAATAGGAACTATTGCATAGTCGGCAAAGAACGCTTTAACATCGACGGTCTTGAGGTGCAAGAATGACGACCTCAACGTCGTTGCTCGACATTATATCAAATTATCTTTCGAACTTTATATTGATATACAAGGGTGATAACGATACGGACTTGTTCAATATTCCAGTACACCCTTTCATAAAGATTCGTCCTGCGTCCGTTTGTCTGAAAGATTACATCCAGCAACGTATTGAAACTGTTAATGCTCAGCGACACCTCGATAGTTAGCTTTGCCGGCGACGTGGCCATCGTCGCCGTTGCTAAATACGCTAGGGAGATCGAAGCGATTGGCAATTGTATAGTGGCGCACATGAAGCCGTAGTTAGACGCTAGGGGACTTTTTCTTAAGGGAGTAGGTAATCACATCATTTTATCTTCTCCCATATTAAAGTCCCTTGGCGTGATTTTGACAACCGGCTACACTGTAAACATCTGCAAACATCATGTCCAGCATGATTATGCCAAATATCAGCGCAGCTAACGGTAGGAAATTTATATGTGCAGTAGTTACATCAATCAATCAAATACTATACACGGACCCAATGTGAGCCAGGTCATTCATTAAAAGGACGAAGTAAAGCCTGATGTCAGTGAACATGTGCAGAGCGCGACGGAAGAGAATAGTGAGCGGCACAATGAACGTGCTCTCTCCTCTCTAACGAATTGCTATGGATAGGAAGCCAATAAGATAGTTCACTAAAGCTCCGTCATAAGAAGTGTAGTAATTGCAACCAGTCACCGCGAACTAATACCTAAAGCTAGTCACCCAGGACGGAATAGTTGATGAAGAGTGTGTGAATCGGAATGTTCGAGTATAATATATATTGTATATTATAATGTATTGAAGTTATTGTTTTTGGGTTACAAAATGAAACATTGAATGGTTGGAAATAAAAATTTAGCACTTGGAAAGGAAAAAGAGAAAATAACTGTCAGGTTTTTTAATTTCCTAACAAAAATTTGAAAAACATTTTTAAAACTTAAGCAATTGAATAAAGTTTTGCTTTTACTACAAAATGAAATAACCTGCGGCGCACGAAGAGTATGGGCCAGTCTCCATTTCATATGAAAAGACAGATATATATTAGTGTCATAAATCATCCATAGCGTACACACTTTCCAGATAATAAATTCAATTAATTTCCAAATGAAGGCCATTGCCTAGCACAACACCCAAGCAAGCAACACACTCAGTTTCAACATTTCAAAATAACAATCCTTGTAATTTTCGAGGGATTTATATTTGCAAATTATCAGAAATCCACTGCGATAAGTACTGCCCTCTTTCTGTTCATGTAGTAAGCCTGATTCATATGCTGGATAACCACTGGGATTCGATAGGGAGGCGCTAAGTCAATGATAGTACTTGAAGTATTTCGAAAACAACTAGGAAAGCCGAAAAGGCGTGATTTTCGGCTCGTTGTGTCGAATTCGGGTTTTTTAATCTACTGCAGTTAACAATCTCCGTCTTTAACTCCTTAACACACGCGGATAATTTATTCTTAAAGTTCAATACTGCATACGCAGCAGAATGCTTATTAAGATTGTGGTCCTCAGTCATCTTCACGATAAAATCATCAAATTTAGAACATATATCTTAAAACGTAGTATTCGAAGTAGGCGCAGACCACCAGATGAAATGTTGGCTTTTCTGGTGAACAGACGAAGGACACCGACCAAAGCTTTTCCATTTTCCATAAAACCACCTGAGATACCGGCACAAGAACAGTGAACACAAATCATACAAGATGTTCGATTGGTTTCCGATATTGTGTTTATATACTCGAGGCATAAATTTTTTTAGGAGCTTTTATCAATACAAGATATATACTTATAATTAACATCCGTTCTTACATACTTGAACAAATCACAATATAAGATAGGTCAAGTGATATTTTAACACAGCATCACAACAGAGGCAACAACAACAATATGATCAGCAATAAGCAAATCCAAGATGCCCAGTCAGATAGATGAAATACCGCGATACTTCACGTTCGATATTTATCAAAAGCAGTCAAACCACAGTGAACAAAATTTTACCAATAAAATTTATTAAAACAATCGTCTTATAAAAAGCAACAGCAACTTGATATATATAGAAAATTAACCATCAGCAGTAAAAAAACCGTGTCTACTCAGCCGCAGTGTTGCCAACTCTAGGTAAATATTGAAATTTTAGTTCATGGTGGAATCTATAGCAAAGTTGAACACTTAGAACTTCATTGTATAGTAGTTTCGAATTTTTTTTTTAGAGATTTCTTTTATGATAAACCGGCTATCGGGAAACCGAATCTATATTCTAATCAGAACTCAATTATATAGTACTATTCCTGGCTACATCAGTATTCGCACGTTATTTTTTTTATTTTTAATAGTCTTGAATGAAGTTTACTTTGTCTTAACGGTCCATCTTTTTTGGTCAGGGGATTCCCGTCACTTTGTCTAGGGTTTAGCTCCTTGTTATAGTTTGCAATGCGTGTGATTTGCATGTATAAGATAATTAAAAATTAAAATTAAAAAGAAATGAAAAACAAATTTATTTTTCTGTTTGTAACACTCGCAAATGGACATCACATTGCACATACAGTGAGTTTCATTAATATTGGGTTTTTTCGCTCGACGCGAAATAAACGCTTGTTAAACCTAGTCCATTGTCCAAACATAAAAATTTATTTTACTATTTTAAAAGACTAGGGAATACTCATTAAAATATGAAAAAAAAAAACGAAACATTATTTCAGTAGACAAGAAAATTAAACAAGTTCAACAACTCAAAACACATAGCGTCGTTAATGTTGGTTTTTTTTAAGTTTTGTATTTTCTCGAGCCCAAAAAAAATTTTTCAGAGCTTTTCCGAAATAAATTTCACATTAAATGAGCTGTTAGGCTATCATCTTGTAAAAAAAAAAAATGAAATTAAAGTTTCAGTTTGTTGCGAACAGTGCATTATAAAAGATATGTAACATACCCAAAAATCGCGAATATCGTCAATTTGAAACTAAATACTGTGGGAAATATCATTCACCGATACAAAATTGAAGGAAGAACCCATTTAATTAAGCAAAAAATAAAAGCAAATCACCGATTAAATGCACCTAAGATTGCTGCAGAGGTTGCCAGGGAATATGGAAAGGAAATGTCAGCATCCACATTAAGAAGAACTGTCATCACAGAGGGGTATAAAAGCCGCGTTGCTCGCCGTAAGCTATTGGTGCAAGAACGTAATAGGAAGCAAAAACTAGAGTTTGTCAAAGAGAACGTTCTTAGGCCCGATTTTTGTTGGAACGATGTTGTATTTGGAGATGGGAGCAGATGAGAGCAAATACAGCGTCGTTCCACTAAGAATTGGTCTCTTCCTTGGCAAATTCTAGTGTTAGCGTTAGCTTCCAACTACGTTCTTGTACCAATGCCTTACGGCGAGCATGACAATGGTCATGTTACAGTTTGGGTGCGTATTAGAGCCAATGGAGTCGGAAACTTGGTGTTTACGGATGGCATTCTAAACAAGTAGGGTTATTTAAGGATACTGAAGGGCAACTTAAAAGAAATTGCGGACAAAATTGGTATTTTGGAAACATTCAAATTCCACAAACATAACAACCTCAAGCATAAGTCCCGCTTAATTCAAAAGTGGCTCTTATACAACCGCCCTAAAGTGCTTCACTCTCTCTTTATATGAAAACAACCCAATATTAATGACGCTCGACTTTTGAATTCTTGAAGTTATTTAATTTTCTTAGAATAATTTACTACTTCTTGGAATAATGTTTTGTTTGTTATTTTTTCAATATTTTAATATGTATTCCCTAGTAGTACAAATAAAAATAATAGTAAAATAAATTTTTGTTTCGACAATGGACTAGGTTTAACAAGCGTTTATTTCGCGTCGAGCGAAGCAACCCAATATTAGTGCGACCCACTGTATATATGCTTTGTATCTAACGTTCTTGTGCAGAAGAATAGCAAATTTTACGCCACAACTGCTTACGAAGGTAACTATCGCGATAATCACAAACTGTGTAGGTGTATATAAACTGAATATGAACATATACTTATACGTTTCTATACGTATACATAAACGTCTTTGCATATTGCATGCGGTTTATTAGTTTGTTTGTGTATTATTGTAGTTTAATGGCCTCTTTTACGTTTGGATTTTTTATTTTTTACTTTTTTTCTGTTACACTAACCTCAAAAGATATATTTGTTGAGGATTATAGCGTTTGTTTTCTTCATAAGTAATTTATCGGCAATGGTTTGTACTTAAAAAAATTATATAAAGACGCTAGGTTTACTAAAACCATGCGCAAGCGGACGTAACATGTTTGTACATAGATATGTTTTCATTAAATCAAGTTAGTTCACGAACATATGTCTTATCTCATCCCTTCTTTTTGCAAACAATTACAATCGACCTTTTACTCTTGGGTTGCGTCAACGATAAGCGCTTTTTACCATAAGTAGCCTTCAAAGAGAAATCAAACTTAAAAGAAAATCTTTCGCTAATCAATAATAATAACAATCGCTTTTAGTTGAATTCCATTTCTTACAGCGGAAGTTTTAATAACTTAAATTGATAGGTAGTCATTAGCTTTCTATGCCTTCAACCAGTTTGCCAGCATATGCTTGATAACGGAAATCGTCATTTAATCTAACGGATACGATAAATTAACACTAAATAAGCTTTTCGCTTAAAATAATAATAGACAAACAACTGCCTGTGCACGCACCAATGACTTCGACGTTAATATGCGGCAATCGGACATGCTCGAAAACAATGCAATAAATGCTCACGCTAGAAATTTGTGCACAAGGTATTCCACTTAAATAGAATAAAAATAAAAAAGAAAGGTTAGTAATTTATATCTCAAACTTCTCCTTCCGATTTCCTTATTTTACGACTAATCTTCGATACGCAAATCCCCAAACCAACGCACTAGAATTATAAAACGATCCGCTACGTAGGGTCGTCCCTGTATGTCGATCGGGAGTACCAGGTTTTGGATAAGTATTTCTTATAGTTTTGTTATTGCAGGCGTCCCATCAATCTTTATACTGAAACTTTGTATTGTTTAGCCTTTGAGAAAAATGTCCAACAAACTTATAGCGCACGATCTTTATGGCCAGTCAGTGAGTTTTTTTCTAGTTAAGGTGATTGTGTATGAGATGTTACATCATCTTATTGAAAGCATATATCGTCCAAGTCAAAATTATATATTTTATGCCATAAAAAATCACCAAACATGTTTCAGTAATGTTGTCGATTGCAATTTTCATTTTTAAAAAAATACAGACCGATCAGATTTCCAGACTATAAACCACTATTTACATTCATGAATAAGGGCTATTTTAAATCGTATAATATGTAACATCGAACGGTATTAATAAAAATAATATGCAGTCGTTGAAAAACTTCATACTATAAAAGTGCAACAATTCGGAAAAATTTCTCTTTTCAATACGCTTTCCTTTTTGAACGTTTGAAAGGGTTTCTCATCGGTTTTTCGCAACATTTACATGCGCATTGCTCTATGCCCAAGTTTTTTCAGACCTATAAAATACTTATCTTTGGCTAGACAGTCTTTGATCGCTATGCACATTAGCTTTAAGTTTTTTTGTAATTTAAGAACCGGTTATATAAATACGAAGGATTTCCGTAAAATTCCTCGATATCGCGATTATGATAATAGCTCTTCAAGCCAGTGCATTGTCGAAATTAGAAATGATTTTCTTGTCTTCGCCTAATCAAACCAGCTCTCCAGAAATTTTAAATCAATTTTCTTCGAAAAACTCAGATAATGACCTTCCATTATTCGGTTGAATATATCCGAGAAAATTTGATTCAACCTTTTCTGGAGTTTTGGTTCACCAAAGTTAACATTTGTTTTATAATTATATATGAAAAAAGTATGGGCCCTTTGCAAATTTATCATGTCATTATAAATTTTCTCTCCATTCAAATCCACGTCAGAATACGTGAAAATATTCTAACTAAAAATGCATATTTCCGTTGCCTGTTTCTGTATTCCGGTTGTTTGGCAAAGTTTTCATTCATGAGAAACTTAGACTCCATTGTGTTACTTAATGTTTATATGGAAGAAGATTGAACAAATTTGCCCATCCGGTCCCAATTTTTCACATCAATTTAGAATTTTATTTTTCGTATAACAATTTTTTCTGAAAGAGGAAGGGCAGCTGCAACCAAATCAAATTCGTTTTGAATATCGTTCGTACTTTAGCCAAACAATGGCAGTGTATTACCTTTCGATGAAATTGCTAAGTGTAGATTAAACATAAAAATAAACCGATAAATATCAGACAGACTGATTCTGAAACGATTTGCATAATAAATGGTGACTCTTTCTTAAGCCCCGTCGGTTGTGATATAGATCAACCCAAACTTAAAATTCCCCTATACCACAATTGGTGTAGGTGTAAAAATGTTTTATCAAAACGTTTGCAATTGTGACTGACAACGTGTTTAAATAGCAAAATCAAACACACAGCAAAATTTAAATGCTTGATGTTAAACATAATAGCATTTTTTCCATACTTATTGTGTGTTAAGAGAAAAAGTAATAACAAAAAAAAGAAAAAAATCAATATTTTTTATGGTTAAGGGGAGTACGCACTGCAAAAGCTTAAAATAGGGTCTTTTGGAGAGGTAATCGAATAGCAATATTCGAAGAAATTATTAAGTCTTTGAAAAATACAAACACATCAGCAATTCTCCTTTTTAATTTATGGGGTCCAACGACACATCCTATCTCTGATGCAACAAAAAAATAAACGTAAACGAAGAAATGGAGACAATTTATTATAAATTTAGAAATTATATTTAATGAATTTATGTTCATTTTGTACTAATTTAAGTCTTTTTACATTAGATGACTTACAATTTTTGTTTAGAAGCTCTTATTTTATACGGAATGAAAAACAAGCCATAAAGACGATTTACTTTCTATTTGAAATACGTTTTTCAAATCGATAAACGTTTAAGGAATTTTTTCGTTTTGTTTAACTGTGTCAGTGAAGCCCACCCCTATGCGATTCTTATTTTAATCACGCTTTCTTCATTCTGTATTTCAATAATTAATCAGAGGCTTAACTTATTTTTACGTTAATTTTTTGTATCGTTTTTTTTTTTTGTTTGTAGAAAAGAAATGGATTGGGAATGGGAAAGGCCTGTATGCTTCACTTTAGACCCATAATCCAGTAACGTAATTGAAGTTTCTTAGATATTTTGATTTTTTTTTGATTTCTAGGTTATGTTTGAATAAACAGTGCATTCTTCATTTTACAAATTTCTTTTTGTTTTGCTGGGATATTTTTGTTCTTTTTGTTCAATTGAGTAACATGCTGAGGTTGGTTGTGAACACACCAACGACAGCATGAAGACTTAACCTTTATGTTGATTTCTTTATTTTTACTTCTCAAACCATATGTTTTTGTTTACATTTATATCAATTTTTTTATTTTTTCTTATCAAATAATATGGTTTCGCAGCTTCTCACATTTTTTACCGTGTGGAACTTTTTAACGCGAACTTAGGAATAACGCCTCATTGTCACACGTTTTTCGAAGCGCTAGTCCGTACAGTATTGTCGCGCTTTTTCATTTTCGGGGTTCAAAAAAATATTAAATTATAAGGCGTCGGCGTTTAGCTTTCACTTTCGCGTTCAGCTGTTTAGCTAATAGCAAAGCGACACTTAAATTGTTCAAGCGTGATTACACGCCACGTACAGCGGTTACTAGACTATTCAGTTATTTCTTCGACTCGAAGTTTTTATTAGAAACTCCAGTTGCTCAATCAACCGGTTTTCTGCTGTTTGTTGTTTGATGCTAACTGCACTTAAAATCAATAAACATATTTTTTGCCGGAATGAGTATTTGCCTTATGCGCTTTCGTTTTTTTACAGCTTATTTTACAGACTGAATGTCATGATAATAAATTCCTTTTCTTCCTTCGATAGCAACAACAATTTTTACAAGATGAATATTTTATTGCATATTGAAAAAAAGGACAATTACTCTATTCTTATTTTTATGTAAAATATTGCTTTTAATTGCAGCTTCTTTTCTCCCTGCTTTAAACTTTATACGTGACAAGCACGTAGAATTTGTGGGTTTAATATATAGGCGGCTTTCTTTCAATGTTTTTTTGCCTATTTTTTATTTGCTAACAAGTGAGGTCAATTATATATATATGAATTTATATATGTGTTGCACTCAATCTCTATGAATGAATATCAATTCGTGCAATTTCATGAGTCTGCAGAGAAAACGAGAACGCATAAGAAAGCGAAGAGTACATAGTATTAATGAGCTTTTAAAAACTAAACAATGCAGAATTTCCCAACCTACATTTAGTTCATTTCCTTTATAAATGTTTTACACAAAATTTAGTATAAGCCACAAAATTTGCGCATTCTTCCCAAAGAATACAAAAAAGCAGAGCTCAATTATTTTTTCAATGATTGCAGAAAATGTTGACTATATTGTGTATATGACGTGCTGCTTACACACGCCTGTGCTATTTGTATGACATGTTTGCGATCCTCTGGTGCCATATTTCCTTAAAATTTGTGAGTGAATAGCGAATTTGTGTTAAACGAATGATAAACTACTAGAAGCGGCATAACAATACTACTAACAGGTTCCTTTAGAGCAAAAGATTGAAACGAAACGTGGAGAAGCGAAATTAAATAAATAAGCTTTAAAGGTGGATAAGAGGGTGGGTTATGTGGATATTACAAGATTGAAAAGAGTCCCAATAAATATTATATACATATAGAGCTATACACATTTAGCACAATTTTACAGGTTAAGTCGAGTTGTGTGACCGTAATGGAACCAAAAGTAAATTTTTTTAAGACTATTTTATGCTAGAAAAACGTTTACCCAAGTAAGTTGCTGCAACTATATTTATTTGTGTGTGATAATATTTACAATCTTCACGAGGTTGTCTAAAAAAATATTTTTTTTAAATGTTTTACCTATCTTCGCAATATGTGATCCTCTTTTACACTTTTTTACTCTCGCATCCATCAATTGCTTTATATAACTTTTTATATTCATATACGATATTGCATTTTACATATCGCAATTTACTTCTCGCTCTTGTGTTCTATCCTACGTGGCGGACTAGTAGTATTCATATTTTAATAAAAATTATAAAAATAAAAACGTGGCGGACGTATAACACGCGAATTTAAAAAAAAGAATCTATAATCAAATAATCACTAAAATAAATAAATAATAATATTTATATTTACTAAATCTAGCCCCAACTCTACTAAAGCCCAAGCAGAGAAATCTGTGTTCACATTGGCTCTTTTTTATACATTCCAGCGAATTTGCGAATGTTAATTTGGTGAATAATAGAAGAATAAGAAGAAGACAATATGTGATTTAACTACAGATATCGAATTTAGGGCCTCATCGTAATGCTAGAAAAGAAAGAGAAAATAAAGTAGAATTGTATAAAAGATAGCGCTATCCATCGCGTTGACCCATTTTTGCTTTCGATTGTTATTTCATTCTAGTGTCAACTCAAATGCATGCTGATAATTTTGGACGATATATTTTAAGTGAGTGTGGTGCTTAATTTCTCTTATTTGTTTTGTTATATGTGCAGATAGTAAACGAAAGAACTTATTAAAGGCTTTGGTTTTCTCTCGCAGCACACATCTTCGCCAAACAAACTTTTGTTACTGGATTGTTTAAACAAAAAGAATAATAAAAATAAAAACAGGTCAATTGCCTTTATTTCCGATACATGAACTAATTAGTTTCCTGACTTGTAGATCCATATTTCTATTATCGCATTTATAAAAACTTTCCGAGCATGTTCTTCAAAACTGTTGAAACAACATATATAGTTTTTATTTTTTCTGATTAAAACTTTTCTGGCACGATAAAAAGCTCTCCCGTTGTATTTTTCAATTTTGAACACTGTTGTTTATCCTTGCTAAGAAGCAAAACTTTTAAACATTTTCTGTTTATTAGTATGAAAATTGATTGTTCACTGGTCTCCTATTCCCGATGTTAGCCGTTTAGCCCGTTTGGTTCAGCGTTTCATTTGCAAAAAAATTTGAAAATTTCCAAAGCTTTTCGAAAGTCACGTCTATAACGCCCACAAGTCTGTGTAACAAAAAATGTGCTTTACGTGTTTTTTGCTTGCTGCTCATAAAACACAACGCATACACCACATAAATTTCCATTCTTTATTTTGAAAACAGAAAAAATCCGCTGAGCCCACTCAATATTATAGAGTATGTAAATTTAGTTCCTTTTTGTTTCGTTTTTAGAATCATCGAAATCGGTTTTCGGTTTTAGAATCAGGTGTAATAATACATGCAACCAAATACCATACGATCCCCTGGTGGAAACATCCGCTGTACAACATTGCAAATAATATGATTGTTGAGTTTACTTGGAGTTAAGTCTCATCTTATTCGATCAATTCTTTCTTGCATAATTATGCATAATGATGCATAATGAGAATAAACGTAATTGCATGGACCAGTGCGTGTTAGTGGAAAAATAATTATACATAAATGTCTGCTTAAGTATAAATTTCAATAGTTTTGCACTGGTTAAGAAAAACCCTTTTCTTTGCTATAAACTTTCATTAGATTGCGATGTAAACAAAATAACTTTCCTGATTGTAGTTTGCTGAGAAGGCACTGGCACTTGTACACTAATTGTGCATATTTTTTGCGACATAAAATATAAATAAAGTGGAATTCACAAAGTTGCTGGAGTATTTGATGAGTATTTGTATTTTTCTTTTCTTTTTTATTCTCGTCATTTCCTTATTTTTTACTATTCTAAATGAATTTTTTACGAGCGAAATATTTAACTGCGTGTTATAAAAGATAATCTAAACTTTAAAAACTTGTTTTTTGATGCAAGATTTTTTTAAAAAATTTATCCAAAACGTTAATTTTTTCAACGCAACTAATTCAACAGAATTCGAATTCATATTTCTTTACCGTCCGATCACATAAACAACTTTTAAGAAAAAAATTCTTACATTCATTGGATGAAAGTTGAATAGCTCGTAGTAGAAAACGTGTCCGACCAAAAACCTAATTAATAAAAAGCAAGCTTACGTGCAAAAATAAAAACATACACTTTTAAATCATAGCACAACAACTTAACGATTTGAAGCGATTGCCGGCGGAACATTATAAATCACGTATGTTATCGCAATCGTTTTAAATATAAATCACTAAAGCACTTTTTCACTTTGTTTTTGAAATTATTCAAATTTTCCTCTTTTGCATTTATTTTTCCTGATCAGAAAATAAGAAAATTTCATTTTTAAGAAACAATTTTTGGAAATTATTTGCACAATTATCAATGAGATCAATAATAAGCATGCAACATTTTAATATGCGCAGACAAACGCTTATAAGAATATATATATATATATATATATATATATATATATATATACATTTATAATGTAGACATACTTGCATAGATTCCAACTCTAAAAAAGTGTATTTCCGCTTTCAAACTCAAATAACTACTGGGTGACTGCTTATGACACAGAGAAAGAATGTTTTGTAGATACTGTATGCAAATACTAATACATACGTAGCGTTAAGCTTGTGTAAACAGATACTTATTATTCTGTTTATGTATATGTTAACTGCTGCCCGTAGCTGTAAATTAATCAAAATCGAAAGTGTTGAATTGCGCAAATTTTAATATATTCTCTAATGCTGCAAATAACTATCGTTAAGTTTAAAATTCGGTCATCCTAAAAGGTTTTATCCGTTGTATGCCGTTGCAAAACACCTCAGCCCTGAACGTACATAAATAAAACGAAATAATAAATAAATTCTTAATAATAATATTTTTATGTAATTCTTAATATGTAATTCTCAATAAATAAATTTGGTAATAATTTTATTCGGTTTTTTTGCATTAACTTGAACTTCAGCGACTGTTGATTTAAATGGAAAAGCAATAAAAATCACCGAAACTGATATTGCTGTAGACATGAAATCAAAATCTGCAATTAATATCTCGTCAACGGGAGAAATCATCTGGAAAGGAAAACTGCAAGACAAAGTTTACTTAGGTTAAATTTAATTAAAAAATGTTTACAAGTCAATCAAGTACCGCGTGCAGATTTTTGTTGGACTTTTCGTAAGTTTTTTTAACTTGAAATTTGTTTATGTATTATTATTTGATTTTTTTATCTCCTTCTATATCTAAAAAACAGGTTTAGATGGTTCAACCACTTCACAGGGACGTGAAAGATTAGTTAATGAATTCAATTTGAATAAAAATGTAACATTCTTTCTTACCTCCACCAAAACTGGTTCACTGGCCATTAATTTGGTGAGTGCCAACCATGTTATTATATTTGACGTCAGTTGGAATCCATGTGACGACAGCCAGGCTCTATACCCATATTATCAGTCACTGCCATAATAATAATAATATTTGTTATTGTTATTATTTTATAAATTTTATTTCAACGGAATTTTATCGTACATATTATCACGTTTGACAACTAAATGAACACTTTTTTAAAATTGCAATATCATACCCATATTCATGAATTTGATTGCTTTCGGGGTTTGCTTATGAGCTACTAAGTGATGATTCTTTAAAAAGTGCACCAAAGCAACTTTAGATTGCAACAAACGCATGACATTGCGCTTGCGTGGACAGGTACTAAAAGGCAGATAAGTAATAGCATCACGAAGTTTTTTTATTTTCTTCAAGGAAACGTTCAGGATCAAAACAGTTTGAACATTTCCAGATATCGAAAAGATTCAAAAATGGTAATATTGGATATAAATGCAAAGTCTCTTCCAAAACCGTATTTAAATATTGCAATGAATTGATTTTCTCATATGTCCGATTACCATTGAAAATAGCTCCTGAATTTCATGTCATGTCATGTTTGTTAAAACTTGTCATTCTTCTTGTCCTTACTTACCTGCCGTATTAAAGGATACATTTGTATAATTTTTCCTAGTCCCATTATTGTATTAGTACCTGCATACTTAAAAACTTGAAATTATTAATTTGATTCGTTTGTATTATTGGGAGTTTGATATTATTTCTTAATGTAACTTTTTTTTTTAAATATATGATTTACACATTAACGCTTGATTATTAATAATTGCATAAAATGCGTATATAAAAATATTAAAAAGAAAAATCTTAAACGTAAAAAATGCTTAGTTTGAATGTTCAGCTTTTTTTGCCTGAGATTCTCAGAGTAAAATTTACTTTCGTGTACATTTCTTATACAATACCTGGAGAGGCTTTTTGGCGTTGTCTGAGAATAAAATTCTATTTCTGAGAGTAAAATTTACTTTCATGTACATTTCTTATGTAATCCCTGACAACTGCCTTTCTAATATAAACTTCATTACTAAAAATTCTCCTTTTTCTATTAAAACGCTCAAAATCCAAAGAGAATTGACACTCAATCAACAAATAATGTGTAGAAGAAATAAAGCCACTTCGCAAATAAAAGCTACTACTTTCATAGACAAATTATTGTAAGAAAAATTTTCTCTACATGTTGAAAGATATATTTCATATTTTGTATTTTTCACACATGTATTTTACAGATCTTTCTCTCGATTCTTTGCGTTCCGTCTTCCTTGCAAAAAACTTTCTTATTTTTTGTTGTTACAAGGAAGCAATTAAAACTACACACAAAAACAGTTTTTTTATGATTGTAATCGATTTTGTTGAAATAAGCTTTAGTCTTGATAAGTCGTTAGAGCTTTTAATTAGAAAAAAACCCCATAAGCTTTATAAATCTAAATCAAATTAATGGAAAAAATACATGTAGCTATCTATAAAATAGATTCGTTTAATTCGAGCAATAGTGGTTTACAAAATTATGTTATTTTGGACATATAAGCCACAAATCTATTAGCTTGGTCTACCTCCATCCAACAATCAAAATTATGTTAAAAAATGGTTTACAAACCTATGTTAAAAAATGGTTTACAATTTTCGATTCATACAATCGCCTTTTAAGAATTTCTTACAACCACGATTTGTGAACGAATCGTCCAAGGGTTCAAAATCGAATCTATCTTCTATTGGTGATACGATGCAATCAATATGCAAAGTTTTGGGATCAACGGGTATAATTCAATTCATTTGTTGAGCGGCTTCCTTGGCATTAAGGGCGCAAGTGTCGTTTAAAGCTATGAATACGGTTCGAACCCTTTGTTTGTAATAGATTGGAAATTGACGATAAGGATGATTCCTGACTATATCTATCTTCTTTGAAACGCTTTGTCAAAGCTTTATTATTGTTACTGTCATTGGAAGTATTGATTAAAGAACCAATTCGATTTTTACCACGCACAGCAATCAATGACAAATTTTGCATGTCCCTGGGACTGCGTATAGAATAGGAATCCATTGAGGTAATGCTTTCATCTCCCATCTCATATTCACTTTGTATCTCATAAACTTCACTTATCCCATCTGATGATTCTGAGCCTTCATTGTTGGAATAGTCTACATTACCTACAGTTATGCTTTTAGATTTAGCTGATTTTAGAAGACTAAGCCGCGTCCTTTTGGCTATGCAAGAGATTTCTAACGAAGTTGATGAAACCCAACCCCGTTGCTCATCTCCTTTTGAGCCTTCGTTTTTAAATTTAGCGATGTTTAGTGATTGTCTCCTCGTTCTATTGGCTATGCAAGATACACTGCATCGTTCGGAGCATGAGTCCCGTCGAATACTATTCCTATTTTGGTTTCCTGTGCCTTGTAGATCGGTTGATCTTCTCTTGTTCCTTTGCGTAGTCCGACGATGATTATCTGATAAAGGCATTGTAGATGCTAAAAATGTTTCTTGATTCAATCCACCCTTTTCTCTTTCGATTTGTTCTTCTTTGGAGATTAATACTGATTTGGCTCTTAGTCTTACCGGGCGAGATGTATTATTTGTAGGAATATGTGAACTCTTGGACTTATTGGACCTAATATTCCTTTTAAATTTAATCGGAGTTGTACTCCTTGTTATTCGGTGGTTACAACCGTTATCGCTTAACGGAAGCTTAGAAACTTGCAGATTAGCAAGTTTTTTTTTTTCATTATCTGCCTTGAGGAGAGCATCACAATTGATGGCTTGCTTGCTATGATTGGGTACGTTTAAATTAATTTCGTTTTTCTGTTCATTAGTGGAGTTGCGCGACGGTCTTTGAAATATCCTCTTTGTTATTTTCGTAGACTCTTGTGCTTCTAATTCAACATCACTGGAGATCCTTAAACATTCATCCTTCTTATATTTCTGAAAGCTATTTTGCAAAATTTCTTCTTCCAAAGTTATAGCAGATGCATTTTCACATTCTTCGTCGTCAGGCGTGTTTTCAAAATATGAATTTTTATCATTTAAATTTGTTGCTGTTGTAAAGATATTTCCCAATATTTCACAATTGATGGCTTGCGTCCTTTGATTGGCCACGTTTAAATTAATTCCGATTTTCTGGCCACCAGTGGGGTTGTGTGAAAATTTTTGAAATGTCCTTTTTGTTATTGATGTAGACTCTTCTGGTTCTGGTTCTGATTTAACATCACTAGAGATCTTTAAAAATGCATTCTTCTTATATATTCGAAAGTTCTTTTGCAAAATTTCTTCTTCCGAAGTTGTAGCATATGCATTTTCACAGTTTTCGTCATCAGGCATATTTTTAAAATATTCATTGTTACCATTCAAATTTGTTGTTGCAAAAATATTTGCTTTACAATCTTCTTCATCGTTTGAAGTCTGAAATATGTAATTTGCTTTACAATTCCGAGAACTACTGCGTGAAGTTATATTTTGTGAACTAGTGGCTTGGAGGTCTTCTGTTATTTCATTATTTTCTTTCAATTTGTTTTCCTCATCACTGATTTCACAAACATCGATCTCAAAATCATTATCATCAGAATCTTGTTGTCGTGAACTAATTTTCTTAGAAGAGTCCAAGGTTTGCAATATAGGCGCACAATCGTTGCACTGAAATTCTTTCCCTCCACCATTCATAAGGCAATGTTTATGTATTGCTTTCGAGCCACAGGTGTTGCAAAATATTAAGGGATTTCGGATTGAATTGCCTTGTCGTCCTACATTACTTTTACATTCGACAACAACACATTCACTAGGTCTTTCTAAAAGCTCAGCATAGGCATTAGGTTCGAATTCCCAGGCAGCATCTCTATAAAGCAAAATAATTATATTTTTTTCGGAATTTCAGATCTTTTCCTCTTACTGGTCTGGAATAAAAATTCCTTGGTATTTCAATTTTTCCCGAAATAATTTAGTATTATTGCATAAAGGACATTTGAAAAAATATCCGGAAGTTGCGGCAAATTTTTGAAGACATAATTTATGAAACCAACCATTCGCACAGCACGGAGCTTTTAAGTGTCGCGAGCTGTTAAAGGCTTCATTTTTCTTACGCAAGCTATTGTAACAAATGCAGCATGATTCGCGACTTGCAGGTGGTTTGCAATTAACGCTGGTTCGATGTTTATGACAATAGGAGCGAAACGACTTGCAAAATTGATTTTCAGCTCCATTTTCCAAACCACAAATAAAATGAAAACTACTTCGACATTTTTCCTTGCAGCAACCTACACCGGCCGAACTCTTTTTGCAATAACAACACGTCTGTAAATGTGAAATTATCGGTTCAATAAGAACTAAGAAACTTTCTTGTGTAATCAACCAACCAATTGGCGGATCCGACAAACTTCATTCCGTATATCACGCTGCAGAAAACCATAAAGTCCTTGATGGTCGCGACCATTCTGTGCCAAATTTGAGGCAAAATACTAGAAATATATAAAACATTTTAGTTCAGCTATAAAAGTTCAGTACGAGTTCTATTACCAGACAAAAGGTATGAGCGCTGATGCCACTCGATGTGGCAACAAATTTTCCGTATAGTAGCTCATCTTTTTTACTTGATTTACACAATACGCAGGCTGACATCTCTTTTTGTTTGCTGGAAATAATATTTATAATATTTGATAGAGAGTCGCAAGCAACTGTTTTAAAAAAATAAAGATTTGCATTTCAACGCCAACTCGACTATCTACTTGGCCATACTTTTTTTCAACGCGCTTTCCCCGTTGTTTGATTCCTTCGCATAAATGCTTTTATTACATAGTAAAACAAAAACAAACCAAGAATTGTCTGGAGTATTAGGTATTTCAGAGTTGTATTGTTAGTATAAGAAATACTTGCTGAACTTGCATGGTTGCGTAATGCGTTGAAAAATAGTATGAGCGCGTAGCGTCAAAGACGCGTTATTCCTATTTTCGGGATCGGATCTCAACCTTGCCGACTTTATATGAGGCCTTATGGTAATTGGCAAATCATATGATTTTGCATTTATACACACAAATAAAACCAAAAGAAAATAGCGCACAAATAATGAAAGCAATTCTTTTGCTTCATTTTAATGTGCTAGGGAAATCCTCGTCTGTGCGCCCTCTTTCAATGTCATTTTCCTTAATTTTTTATTTCATTAGTCAACTAAAGGTCTAATTAGCTTTTACATAAATTTTCTTATCGCCTTTTTTTATGAATTCGTTGTTTACGCATAAATAGATTTTTTGTTTTACTTTGCAAACCATATGTTGGTGTTTATATTTACATCGATTTCCTTATTTTTTCTTATATACTAATATAGTAACGCTCTTGCTTGTTGCGCTTACCACTTGGGACTTATTAACTCGAAAAAAGGAATAACGCATCATTGTGTTAGACTTGACTGCTTTATGCTTTCTGATTTACGCACCAGCTGTCAAAATAAAATTTATTTGGTGTATTTTACGGAGTGCACACAGCCTGCATTGCGTTTTGCGTTGGTGCAAACGCATAAGACTATAATCGTGTACGTATAAATAACAAAAAAAATACACAAATATAATAAAATTAACGCTAACACGCTAAAACGTAACACAATGTTTGCGTTATGGGTTGATCGATTCAACACACAGCTTGCGTGCGTTATTAAAGCACTTTTATATGACTAGCGCTTGATTACATTAATACTGAGGAAGTGAAAACTTAATAGAACAATATATTTCTTCGAAATGTAATTTTTACAGTTCTATCAGTCTGGTTTTAGTTTTAATTTTATTTAATTTTTTTCCTTTTTGGTTGTTTTCCACATCGTATAAAATTTTTTGATTTTGGTTTTATAAACATAAGTGTACGTTTTGTGTTTTGATTCTCAAAAATCACGTATACAGAAATTTTAAAAGTTCGCCAAAAACTTACGTTTACGCGCAACGCAATAAAACCACGTCTTCAATTGTATTTAAATACACACAATCAATTTTATATTGATAGTTGGTGACCTACGCACAACGCATAAGGCGTTTGCCTTATTGTGGTGTGCGCTTAACGTTTTCCTGAGCAAGCCCAACCGATGTTGTGTATAGGCAAATGGGCCGCGAACAGTTAATTATAGTTGCAATCAAATGGTAAATTTAACATTTTTTCAAAAAAAGTACATTTAATTACATTTACTATAATAAATGCGCTTCGAGTCCAACATATTACATTCACGTTTGCAATTCTTTAATATAAAAAAGAACAAGTGTAAGGTTTATTTCTACCTTGGGAAAGTCATCCCATTTAGGTGGAATTTAGGAATAAGTGAGCCAGTTGACCAAACGCAACTGTTCATATATTGATAAAGAATACCGAACTTTTTCGATAAATTGTAGATGTTTCCTGGCACATTGACCTTATGTACGAAAGTGTATACGAATGCACTAACTAGACCAAACTATTTACTACAAATTATTTTAACCACAAAGTAGCATTTGTTCTACGCCTCCCTGGCCGGGGAATTGCGTTCTAAATATTGTTTAGGCGACCACACTTAGTCTCCAATATTCCTTTTTTAATTTCGTTAAGAATTTGGGTTTTTTTTCGGTCTACTACGATAGTAGATTTGCTATACAGAACTAGTGTTTGTAGTTATCTGACAAATGCGTTGCGAAACTACGCAAAATACTTGACTTGCTTCAATTCAAATTTGGGATAGTTATCATCTCAGAAAATAATTGGAAACACTGTGCAAAATTATTCCACGTTTTTGGAAAAAATGGATAGTTTTTTTTTTTTGAAGATAAGTTCAGTTGTTTCGTTGCGGAGATATTCTTTGCAGATGGATGGCCACTAGTTTTATGACTGATCTACGCAACAGACCCAGATATATTAATAAAAAATTTAAAAACTTTTTGTTTTCGTTTTTGATTTCCGTCGCTTGGTGCAATGCACACTATTAACAAACTGATGTTTCTAGATGTAACGAATTATTGTTAAACCATATTCTTCGGTGGTAGCCGGGAAGATTACTTTATATTTTACATGCATGGAATTATTCAACGTGGTTTAAAATATTTGCTTCATTTCAAGCGAGCCTTCAAAATAGCCATAAAGTTTCAGATTAGTGTGATTAAGTTTTAATGATATTTTATAATATAAATTGTCGGATCTCAATCTTTTGCAATACGCCTGGCTAATTAAGATGGAACTGATTCACTTAGTAATAACATTTTTGGGGTTTTTTTAATCAGTGATATACATATAGAGTAATCTATCTTGTCCTGATTAACAATAATGTTGTTTAGTAATTTAACCGTCTACCAAAATCGAAGTTTGCTAAAAACTATATATGAAATAATATAGCGTCATTTTGGAATCTAAAAAGTTTTGCTACGTTTGAAAAAGAAGTTTGATCAGTGGTACATTATTCAGAATATTGGCCAACGCATATCCAAATAAAAGTCACTATTATCCAGAATGTCAGCGAATAGTCGAACACGTGTTATGCCAGATTTTATTTGCTGATATTTGTATGAATGGGTATAAAATCAAAATAACTCAACAAATGCTTGAAAATCCGCAGGAAGTTATCTTTGACAGCAAGGTTTGTTTTCATCTGAACTCAGTCAGAACATTTTTCTTTAAAACAATTTGAAAACGTTTAATGACATTATTTAAACAAAATGTCGCGGCTTCCCATGGTATATAGGGACGTTGTTTTTTTATTTGCTCTGTTTGATGGTGTTCATGTCTCGTTGACGAATTACACAATGATTAAACGATCAAGATAAAAGAAGAAAAGACAAGCGGCGAGAAAGAGAGGCGAAAAAAATATAGTAATTGTTCTAACTTTACAATTGATCCGAATTGATCATTTTGCATATTTTTATTTATTTGTTTAGTTCAATAAATGTAATATAGGAAACCCTTCATTAGGCCAATAGGCTTATATTACAAGCAAGTTCCTGAGTAGAAGACAGAAAATCGAATCTATGAAATGCGCAACAACATTTTGACAATTGCTGCGAAATATTGAATGAAGAATTGTTGGTAAATTTTCCCAAGGATAAAATAGGACAAATTTTTTGAATAACATAAACTCCGAAAGGGATAGTAGGGGCAAGTCAACAAAGACCATTTTTGTGGAGAATACAAAAGTCGATACAAGTGTTAGTTTTCTGTGCTGGCGTTTTTGAATTGATTTTTAACAGCGAAACATATTCTTGCCTGCGACGTCAAGATTGGTTTCAATGGTCACAGGAATCACGATGGGTTCGAATCGCAATTTCGACTTAACCGGTGCCAGATTTTCCTAGTTGCGCTTTTGTCGCACCGATGATATAGTTGGGTAAAAAAAATTGTTGACCATAATCAGGTCAAATCATAAGTAATAAAGAAAGATAAATTAATATAATAATTTAGACTAAAAAAAAAAAAAAAAAAATTCGACCTTGAATATAATCGATCTCTTCTGCTTAGACGTATTTGCGATCGGTGAACATATTGATCAGATTGATTGACATTAGCAATTGACATTAGTAATTTTGATACTTCTGAAAATTAAAATTTTGAACTTCTTTTCGGAAAGCTAAAAGTACCTGCTTGAAATGAATCCATACTGGGAAGTTTGCAGCTTGCGACAGTTTTACTTCTCTAACTATCAGAATTCTTTAAAAGTGTTCATACCCATTTAAACGCATTTCGAAAACAAAAAAAGACTTTGCATAGCTTCATTGAGGCGATAGTTGAGTAGGCACGAAACTGAAAGCAACTCGAAAGGAGTCAGTGCCTTAGCCAAGAAGTTAAGTGGTGTTAATTATGAATTCGTTTAATGAGCCATAATTTTCTTGCCGTTCTCTGTATCGTCTCGCAATATACATAGTATAAAACGAGCGGCTTTATATTTGGGAGATGCGGCGAAAACGTTACCAAGGACGTTCTTGCGGAAAGAGGATGAGAACAAATACTTCAACATGGAAGTGCAGTTTTGTCGCATCAAGCTATATATGTACCGCCTGTGCATGGTCGTGTGTATATGCATTTCTTTAATAAAACGAAAGACAAGTCGGTCTCGTTGCTCTAATTTTATTTATTTTTTTTAATTGCAGAAGGGATTCGCATAAGTTGCAGAATTTAAGGTTGGCGAGAGTGGGCGCTTATAAGTTGTATTTGCTGATTAAAAAAATATCAAAATAGGGTTCATTATATTATAAAAGCAACTGGAAATTGATGAAAATGACTGGCTTAACCTGATTGTAAAAAGAATGGTCCGAAATTTAGTTCTAAAATGATTGGCAAAAAAATCTCAGAGCGAAATTTGATATGAGTGACTGGTTTTTAAAAGGCATATAAGCGGAGTACTTGCTTAAGATAAAAAAAAAGTTGATTCGTGATATTGAAAGAGAGAAGTCGAAAAGAGGCTTTAAAATGTTTTTAAATATAATTTACGATAACTACATCTTCTATGAATAACATTTACCTTCTCCTAAGATTCTCGGTTAATGCGGACCTAACCTCATAAATATTAGAATGAACATGTAAAATTTAGAGACGCCACGATGCGGAGTTCAAAGACATAAAACAATATACGGTTCAAAAAAGTTATTTCTAATTTTTACTAATTTTCAATTTTCATCAAACATAACTAATATATATTGAATGACAATTTCTTTACTACCGATAAAATAAAAATTTATAATATAATGATATTAACATTGGAACTACCGCCGTTTTCCATATACCTATTTGTACCAAACAGGGTGATAGGTTTTCAGAA
Source organism: Glossina austeni (assembly GCA_000688735.1). Lineage (NCBI taxonomy): Eukaryota > Metazoa > Arthropoda > Insecta > Diptera > Glossinidae > Glossina > Glossina austeni. Next base: position 467,577 of record KK502406.1, on the reverse strand, counting down.
ACATGTGCAAGGGATCGATAATTATAGAGATAGATATGACAAAAATATCGAACTTTTTCCAAGAATATTTCAGTTTCTCCTTTAATAGCTCACGCGGTAAATTTTCTTTACCTTATGGCACTTATTAGTTATGTTAACAATGTGTTAACCACTTGGTGATTTTCGGTGCAAGGAAAATTTTAAGCCTAATATAAAACTGAAGCAAATTAGACATTTTGGACAATGGGGCGTATTTTAAACTTAAAAAGAAGCTTCTGCTCATTTGAATGGATTTTGATTTAAATTTCCTGGTTTTTTCTTACGTACATCACCTGTATTTATGCATTCTGAATTGAATTGTGTATTCGTTACATAGTATAGGAACATACTATGTAAAAATATACAATGGAATATACAATGAAAATTGTTGTGAATTAAATTAAGGTATTTTGGTAAGGGATACGTACATATATATATACATACGTATTCGGCACTTTATCAAATTTCACTGAACTTGGATTTGTTGCATCTATGACTTTTTATTTGCGTTTTTGGCAAGCACGCTTTGCATTGCTTTTCAGTTGAAGCTCTGCGCTCTGGTATAGACATAATAGACATGATTGAACCTATTGGCGAACCTATTTAGTTTCTATATTGCGGAATTTTCTAGGAAATACAATATTGTGTATTGCAATATTGTGTATACGCAATGAACGAAACAATAAAAAGTATACAAAATCGGAAATTACAATCCTGCGTAAAAATTGCTGTATTTGCTGATATGAAGCAAAGGTGATGATGATACAGTCGCACAAATAAAAGTGAAGCTTAGTGAAGTGATACTTATTTTAAAATCGTCAAATTTTAAAAAATCGTCGAAAACGGCGATTAATTATGAATGTATTTTTATTTTATTTGATATTGATAATTTTTGAGAAAATAAAAAAAAAAGAATAAAACAAAAGTGAGCCTAAAATGAACATAATCTCATTTTGGCTTAATATTCGTTTGTATAACTTTTAAAAGCAAGCTTCGTATATTTTCATTTCTTTTATTCATATATATTACGAGATTTACATTGAAAAAAATGTATTATTATTATTATTATTATTATTATTATTATTATTATTATTATTATTGGGTTTTTGAAATTGTTATACGCATTTGTTGTAGATTTTTGTTTAATAATAGTAAATTAAATAGGGGTTTTTCTTTTTTCCTTTCTTGTTGTTGACATATAATAAATTCTTACAATACAATACTAACTATATAATGCGATGTAGATAATATTTGATTATTTCATTTTTTGTGTTTATTGCAATGGTTTTTGTTTTGTTTTGATTGGTTTCAAAGGAATATACGGAAATAGTTAGGACCCATTAGCATTCGATTTTCATTTTCTTACATATATACGTAAATGTAGTTAATTTATGGCATAAAT